>CAKKTJ010000155.1:0-230187 GCA_920618645.1 Peronospora belbahrii | reverse complement strand
GACCCAAGAGGGTGGGGTGCAGTCATTAAATGAAGTGGTCTTTGACCTTGAGGTGTATACACCTGTGTACGCTGATGCGTCGGATGCTGAGATCATCATGAGTAGCGATGATAATATTGTGAGTGACGGTGATAGCAAACAGCTATATGCACTCGTCAATTGTTTGACTGGGGATGTGAAGAGCCGGTGGCTTTTTCAGCTATACCCGCAGTAAGCGCTCTGTTAGAGCTGGACGAGTTGTCCTTCGTCGAGTTTGGCAGTGCCTTATAGGCAGGCGACATCGCCGAAGTGGTCGTTATACGACCTGAGAAGGAGTTAAACTCCTCATCTTTTTTGGATAAAGCAGTCTTTGAAGATACCAAGAAGGCGATGAATGCGCGTAGTGGATCGCATATCCTGAAGGAATCATTGGATCCTTATTTTCCTTTGTTGAAAGAATATGGAGATGTTGTATCCATAGAACCAACTACGTGTCCACCTCCGGGTAGAGGTGTACGTTATAAGGTTGACTGGTTTCCAGGAACCAAATACTGTGTGACGTGACAGTGACCGCTGCAACGAGAACAATGTGACGTCATTGACGAGTTCTTTCGTGCAAAGCACGCGGCTGGCTTGGTGCGTGAGAGCAAGTCTCCTCACTCTACGCCCACGTTTTTGTGGGAGGAAGCCTTATGGGAAGTGGCGAATATTGCATGCTTAGAATAAGCTAAATGCAGCCACTATTCCGGCTCAAACACCAATTCCTTGCAAGGATGTTCTTCAGAACAATATGGTGGGATGTACGATGTACAGTGCCCTCGACTTAGTCGACGGATATTACCAACTGCTCATGCGAGCTAGTGATATCCCGCTGACATCGGTCAGCACTCCGAGCGGGATGCTCTGGGAGTGGTCAGTGATGCCCCAAGGGCTGTCTAACGCACCTGCAACGTTCAATCGTCTGGTGACATAGTTGTTTCGGCCCCATAGGGCATATACACAGACATACTTTGACGATATATTCGTCCATAGTCTAGCCGAAAATGGAAGTACTGTTGTGGAAAATCACATCAAACACCTGCGAGCTGTGCTAGGTTGCATGAGGATGCATAAGTTATATGCCAATATTGACAAATGCATCTTTGGTGCGGAAGAGATTCCCTTTTTGAGATGCTTCATTGGGAAGCAAGGAATCCGGGCAGACCCTGTTAAGGTCAAAGCCATAGTGGATTGGCCGGTTCCAAGGAATCAAAAGGACCTCCGCAAGTTGTTGGGCTTGGCAAATTACTTGCACAAGTATAGCCACAACTATGCGAAAGTGGCTAGGCCATTGTCCAATATTTTTTAAAAGGACGTGGAATGGTGTTGGAACACCGGGCTTCACAATACACAAAGGCATCAATACACAGCTTGCAAGTGGACTCGGTCGGTATCAAGAACGACATGCCTATACCCTCGCTCAGACCTGCTGAACCTGTGGAAAATATCAGATTCTATATCCGTATCGTGCTCTCTCATACATCCCACGGTTGTAACAAGCGTTAACGACGTTTGCCATATAAATGAAGATGCCGGCTCCGCGCACGACGATCAATCTATGTAGAGGACGCTTCATCCAATAAGACTGACAATGTGACAGAGACATCGAAGTTCGCCCGCCTACAGATGAATGGAAGACAAGCCTTGTCGGTTATAGGTTTCATCGAGCGTGATCCTGACTGGTCGAGTTGTATGCAAGCTGCCAAGGAACCCGTTCAGATTCACCTCGGCTCCTCCCGCCTGATATGGAGAATAAAGCATACTGGCAGGATTTACAGATGTTCGATGAGCAGCGAGTCGTTGGAAGTGATACAGAGGGCGAACTACCTGGAGCCAGACGTGCTCTGCGACAGCTTGACAGGGATAACCATCTACGGGAACAAGTCGCAGGACAACGGCTCCGTAAGACCAAAGTGTCGATGGCGTGAGCCTTGGCATTCCTCCCTATTGTATTCGCGTGAGGTACGCACGTGTGAAACGTTTCAAAGGGTGAAGCCCTCGACTAGTATGGCTGCGCCTTTGGCGAGTTTGCCTGGTACCATCGGGGTTGTGGCAGTCCATTAGTATGGACTTTGTGTTTGGCCTACCGCGTGATGCGGCAGGCAACACTGGGATTGTGGTCTTTGTTGACCGACTGAGCAAGATGGCTCACTTAGCGGCAGTGCTGGAATCCATTGATGGAGAAGGAATAGCAAAGCTGTTCATGTATCGTGTGTTTCGACAACACGGATTGCCTGTGGCAATCGTCTTGGATATAGACCCCGTTGGACGGGTAAGTTTTGAACATTCGTCTTTAAAGTGCTGGGCACTAGACTGGCCATGTTCACGGCGGATCATCCACAGACCGATCAGACTGAACGCGTGAATTGCGTTATTGGCGATATGCTTCGCATTGTTTTTGCTGAAACACGCAAACAATGGAGCACGATGCTCACACTGGTAGAGTTTGCGTTAATAACGCGGTGCATGCCTCAACAGGCTTCACCCCATTCTATGTGAATGGATTGGTCAACCCTCGCGTACTTTAACGCTACCCCCTACCACATCAGGGAGATAGCCGAAGGCTTGGCTAATATCAGCCCTGTTGCGATGCGCAAGAAGGTGGCAGCGTTTCTGTCAACGCGTTTTGACGTATTACGTTGCGTCAAAGACGCTATGGCTGAAAGCTAGGATGTTCAGAAGGAACACGCGGATGCCAAAGGCAGAAAGAGCGAACACACGAGCTCAAAGTGGATGATTTGGTTTTATTAAACGCTAGGAATTTACCGACACGTGCAGTGTCTGTGGTATACAAAATCAAACTACGTCCACGCTTTATTACATCTTTCAAGATCATAGGCAAGAAATGCGTAGCCTATACGCTGAACCTTCCGAAAAAGATGCAAACACACACTGTGTTCCATGTGGGCTCACTATGGCCATATCTCAACCCAGCCTCGGTGGACTTCGAGGGGTTGTCCCCTTACCCCCGGCGGAAGGAGGCGGGTAATACGAAACCATCGATGCGTATGGAAGCTGGAGGCGTACCAGGAGGTCACGTTAACACCGAAGCTCGACTTGAGAATGCGCAATCGCCGCTAAGCAATCTGACGTCTCAAAGCTATAGCTCTCAAAGGATCGACGGTGTCGATCGACACGGTCATCGAGCGATGACAGGTGAGACGTTACCGATCCAAGAACATCACGCTCCAGGATTGTCAGGCGACGCTCAATCTCATAGAGATGAGAGGTCAATGGTTCACCGACCCCCGCCGACGACGATTGATGAACTGGATTATCAAAAGCTTCACGTGGAGCGTCGCTTGGCTCGGCGTCGTCATCAGTGTCATACTAATATTTGGTGAAGTGGAGGGGTTACCCTCAGCGTACGACTCGTAGGAGTATGAGGTACCCTTCGGGCAGGATTGACCTGACGCCGTTGACGCTTTTGACCAGGACGGTCAGAAGTGACGACAGCTGTCGTCGGACGCTTCCTAGCACTAGGTGCTGTGGAAGTAGGGTCAGTAGGATGGCTTCGCCTCTGACCTTCAGAAGAAGCCAATGTCGTTACATCACTTTCAAGAGAGGTACGGGCAACAGCTTCAAAAGCTTGTCCCCCACAAGTCTTTGACCTGTAGGTGGAAGGTAATTGACGTTTCGCTTTGAGCTTAGCAAAGTTAAAACGTAGACGACGTTATAACCAAACGTCTTGCGCTTTAGCGCTTAAACGCAAGTTTGACAAACTTGAGAGCTTACATGCTCGCTCTACTTAACGGGTGAGCTGGTGATCATCTTGTGCAGATGTTTCACCTGGTTTAAGCACCACTGGTATGCAGTTTAGTGTGTGCACGAGCATCCTACGTGACTGTCGTGACAGTCACTCCTGATACGAGTTCATCGTAAACTCCTGGGAAGTAAGGAGCCGTTCACGAAGAGCAACACTATCTGCATTCTCGCAGATCGTACGGGCATGGGACTCAATGATATAGGTTTGCAAAGATCTCGTCATCAAGTTGACGACGCTGTGCAGCGTCAAGAGGGTTGGTTTACCTCGTTTTCGGGACCGTCTTGCGTGGACGCGGTGGTGCTTGGCACAATGTAGTTGTTTACCTTGGGGAAGAAGACACAGAAGGGAGTCGGCGTCGCTTGGTGAGCGTGGTGGTGTTGGAGTATTGTGACCCTACGGAGGCTCAGCGCCGCTGCCCCTAAAAGCACGTCACTGTCATCGTCCCCAAAGATGTATCAACGCATTGCAGGATCCATGACGGAACAGCGCAATAGGAACAAGTGCTTGAAAAGCAAATGTCGAGAACAATGTAATGCGTAAAAGCAAGTGCTAGGCACTAAATGGTGTATTCACAAGTATTTGTAAACACAAAAGGGCGTTAATACCAAGTGCTAGGCACTGAATACTTATAAAGAAGTTCCGTAACACTATAATGCTTTAGCGTGAGTGCAATGCACTGTGTGCTCAAGGAGCAAGTGTCAGAACACTAAAGCTTTGTTTGCAAGTGCGAGGCACTTATTGCGAGGTTAGAAAACTGGAAAGAAAATGAAATTGATGCCTTCAATTGAGTGCAAAAAATCGTGGGTACGTCGGGTTCCACGGATTGGTGGGGAGGGTGTAACGGGGTTACACGAAGGTGGGTGTATGCAAAATACACACCTACCACATCAATGTGGTGTGACTGCACCTTGGGTACAAGAGTAGTGAAGTACGAATGGTCAGAGAGCCACGCGGACGCTATACTTAGTCAAGTATAGCGACTATACATGTTTGCATAATAATAACAGGGTACTGAGCCAGTAAATAGTGACTAGCACTGAGTATAGAGTAGGTGCTTCTGTATTTAGTGTTAGAAGTTAAACATAAAGAAATCAGCTTCATACCTGCTCTGTAAGTCTTACAGCTTAAGCGTTCGATTTCTTGAGAAGGAATTGTATCTTTGATACTGGTCTCTTGGAGACGTGGTTGCTTGCAACCAAAAGGCATAAGCTTGTAAAGCTAGCCTTGGAGAGTTAAGAGCCCTAAGAGATATAGGCTCTTGGAGCTTTTCTTCCTCGGCACGTAGTGCATGTGTAGCTTGGCCTTACTGCTAGCCATGCGCTGAACACGTATAAAATGCCCTTTAGGGCCCAGGCACAGGGTGTCTCTGTAAAGTACGATCACGTGTCATGAGAGCTCCTTACAGGTTTGGTCGGCAATCGCGAATCGGCCCCCAGCTAGCTCGTCGCACATGGAACTTCTCAAGGTCGAAGCTTACACAAGCACACCTTTGGATTCCCGGTCGGCGATTTTAAGCTATCAATATTCAATAAACACCAATTACACTATCGCATTACAATTCATGATGGTTCAAAATGTACGAGTATGATCGTACTATCTCGCTCTTTTGGCCGGTGATAAAGGAGGATCCGACAAACGTGACCTGAATGCTGTCCACTATCTCAGCTACAAAGCGATTGGAGCATATAACAGACACCATGCTTGCCGATGCGTGGCCCTGCATCACTCGTTGCCCTGATCACGCGGGTCAAAGTTTGGATCATACTGGTTGCTACCCATGGCACTTGGGTACAGCAGTAGCTCGGCGCCTTGCACCACCAAACTGAGTGCCACTTTTAGATACCACTGATCCGATTCAATCGCTACTCCGATCTTACCGTAACGCTGTGTCACCGAGAAAAAGCAAAACATAGCTTTACATACCAGAGAAAATCTCTCCATTTTTTATCTGATACGCACTGTATCCCACACTTTAAACGAGTCATCCAGGGTGTGAAGCAGTATTTCTCATTGTATCCTAGTCGATCTAGTCGATCTAGTTGTATGAAACAACTACCGATCACAATCCGACTAGTTAGAGACATGACTTCACTCAAACACATCACTGTTTATTCTTGCAAACAACGCACCACCAATATGAGATTTGCGTGTAACATCAAGCAAGCACCCCGTTCCGTCTGCGTCAATGATAGCGCACAAATTGTAGTACGAATATATCTATATTTTTCAAAAAAGCTAATAGGAATGACAACATGAAGCTCCTGAGCTAGCAAAGCCATACTCTGCACCAAAACTGACTCTTCAAGTGTCGTAGCCAGTTGAAAATTGCCAGCATTAAGCTCAATGGGAAAGTACGAAAACTGAGATAATTCTTGCAGCAAAATGATCTGAGCACCACGAGAACTAGCGATGCGCACAAGAGACTCAGCTTTTTAATATTCTCCGCAGGTTTTCCGCAGCTCATTTGCGTTGCTGCAACTGTCATTATCTGCCAAAAGAATGCACTGAAGTAGTAAGGAAAAATTGCAAAAAGCGGATGTGTGGAGAATTTTACGCGCTCGACAGCGGTGGACAACGCCTTCAAGTTGGAAACGGCAATGTTGTAGAATTTGAGCCTAATGAACTTGTGGACGAGCCTACACTGGCAGTGGACGTGTGCTGCATTGCGAGACAAAGAGAAAATTGCACGCGAAATAGCCGAATGAGACGTGAGAGATTGCGTCCTATTTGATTCCACAACGTCGCGAAGATCAAATCTCAGTTTCGGAAGCAGGTAGTTTATTATTCTCTCGATTTAAAGGTTATGTATGGCAAGGACTGTCAACACTTACTAATGAAAATTATGCTGACTACACTTGTGAACAACTTCACTCGCAAGTAAATAATGATGTCAATCTCGTAACATTTATCATTTGACCTGACCACGTATCACTGTCGATCTATGTGTAAAAAACACAGTAGTGCATTATAAGCTAAAGCACGATAGCAATTCGTTTTACTGCAGCCACAACAGCGCTTTTTCTAGCAAATGACACCAAAGTACTTTGTCCGCCTGTACTTCGTCTGTAACTGTGGCCACTGCACGACAAACTCATCAGCTACGTAGTAAAGAAGCTTACCAGTGAGAGACAAATGCGTTACACGCGCAAAACTCTCGCAAAAAATGATCTTCGAGTCCGTTTGCACGCCAAAGACTCGGAACAGCAGCACCGCCGCGCAAATGGGGATACAAGTGCCTAGACGCAGCAATAAAACAGTCATTCGTCACACGCAATGGTCAATGGTACACATCAACTCATGATTGAGATAGCTTCTACGTACCTGGACCATTGCATAGTACTAGCTGTGGACGACGATTGTAGACCAAATGTAAACATGATATAAATGATTGCAACGTCGTCCATACTGAAGAGAACCACGATTGTCCAACCTAAATGATCCATATCCATTTCAATTCATATCCGATTCCATTGTTAATAACCGTTTGTACGCGTTGCATGATTCACCAACCTCTCGACTACGAGGAATAGTTGCAAACGAATCAATTTCTGCGGGTTTCCAGTCCAACTCGGTCTTGACTTGACTAGTTTTGTCCGTCTCTGCCACTACAAAAGTAAAAGGGGTGTACACGTCTCGCTTGAGTCTCTTCATGAGCTTCAACAGCTCCGTCGTGTGACCCCCTGAGCCCAAAACCGCCATAACGCGAACATGACGTTGTGTAACCTTGTCATTCTTGCTATTTAGTGCACTCGGGTAGTGAAAAGAAGGCTTCAAGTAGGCAGACAGGGTAACCTTTATGCGCAGCGGGATAACCACTTGCCATACACGAAGAAGTAGCAGCATGATTGCTATAAGCAGCATCTTATTAAGCCACAAGAGCAGTTCAAACATTGAGGTGAATAACAGTTTTATCAAGGTTATCGACTGTAACTTTCGTAACTTTTTTGTCTGGTTGACACAATTAATGCTCAGTTTAAACCTGAGGTTACTTACACAAAGCCTTCACTGATTCGCTGTACGTTGTCATTACTCAAGTTTGTTTGTGTAACAACAATTCAAGCTAAGAAAAAACATTTAACGCTATATGGTCGTGCTCAAAAAAATAACAACATTCTGCCATTGGCTTGGAATCGACCGAAACAAACGCATGGTATTGGAAGTGGAGTTGTCATAGCGGACACTCCCTTCCGGTTTGACGCCCCAGCTAGTTAATGTGGGTGATTTGTGTGGTTACACTAAGTTCTAGAAGGTTTTTAGTCTGGTTAGCGCCACTGGCACGCCCCCCGGAGAGGTACCGAAACGCGTCTGTCCTGCGTTTTAATATAGAAGTCTTTAACCATGCTTTCTCTTTTTCCTACACATGGTATATATCATTGGCTGGGAAGGAAAACAAGATATTCAAAGCGTGTGATCTGGAGCACCGCTATGGCGCTACATCAGTTAGAACGACCTTGAGTCTATTGGCTCTTTTTTTAGGAATTCCATTGGCTCTTGGTTATTCCATTGGCTCTTGGTTATTCCATTGGCTCTTGGTGCTTGCTTTTTGTGTAGTGATTGAGGACCACATCAATTCAAACGTGCAAGTCTACAGCCATGGTGCCGCACGCATGGCTATGCTGCTTCCACACCATTGAGTATGTTAAGGAAATGCAACCGCGTCAAGCTTAGTGCTGAACATTGGCGTCTTGGCAATGAGCGTTTGGAGTCGTCAACGCAGTGGTCATCAGACCAACAGTAACAACGCGAGAAGAGTTGATTGGACAACTTGTGCCTTTTGCAAAAATGCCTATTCAAGAACGACAAACGTCGATGGATAGTAGCGTACTGTTAAGCTTTTGCCATTGTGCCTCGTACATTAACAAAGCATGATATGGGCTGAGTCAAGACTATTAACATGCCTACATCTAGGTAGAAAGAGTTACCGAAAAGCGCGTTTCCAGTCCGTAGTGATAAAGATTGTAACAGGGCTACACAAAGGTGTGTATTGTACATCAAACCTGCCACACCATTGTGGTGTAACTGTAACTTGGGTACAGTGGTAGGTTGATGTGACAGTGGTGGAGTGGGTTTACAAAACTGCGTAAGAGACCCCAAGCCACTCACTATTCCGTACTGCCGACTGTCGGAGGGGATACCCTGATGCCACGTATAGACCTTATCTCACCTTGTGTACCCGTCGGCTGGCGAGTTGCACTCTTCGGAGGACTCGGTTGAGATGTGATGTCGGCCTTGAAAGAGGTCGACCTTGGGGTGCCTTTACTGGATATACTTTACTCGGTAGGCGGGTAGGTGGCCACTCGGTCGACTAGGTCGAGGGTGGACTTATGACTAAATTCTTCAGGGGAGATTGTGGTGAAGCGTTTCAAGAACTGGTAGGTTAGAGGACCAGTGGGACAAAGAGAAAGTACCCGCCAAGTAGGAGCGACCGTTGGGCAAGGGACAGAGAGACGGGACGCTAAAAGGGATGGAACGACCGTTACATGAGAAGAATGTACGGTCGTGCGTGCTAGTTAGCCGCCATTCAAAGGAGTTAACCGCGATTAGCCCGATAGACCGCGATTCCTAGAGGTGGACCCAGGTCCTTCAAAGTAGACCCTGGTTTATCATTGGTAGACCTCGTTCATTCATAAAGGTAGACCTTGGCCCTTCGGTCGGTGGGACCTCGGCCCCTGTCCCTAAAGTTCGACCTTGGTCCTGCATCAATGGACCTCGGTCCTCGGTCGATAGGCGTTGGCCCTTCGTCCCCTGACCTCTCGGCCTTTCGGTCCCAGGCCTCTCGGCTTCTCAGCCCTAGCCAAGCAGAATCAATAATCAGGTTTCAGGGGTAAAGATAGAGTAAAAGCACTTAAAAGATAGAGCTATACTAAGTACTACTCAGTTTGCGATCTACACAGCACACCTCCGTCGTGCTTCCAAGGTACTGACTAAGTCTACCCACCTGTTCCGGGAAGGGATATATTTTGGGCCCCCGTCAAAGACAGTTGTGTGGCAAGACTTAAGTGCGAATAGAGCCCCAGGATATATTTGGCCTGTGGGTTTGTCTGAGTAGGACCCTCCATAGAACCACTATCGGAAGCGGTCTCCCCACCCTAGTGGTTCGGGAGCAAGTAAAGGCCAGGCGGCTAACACCCCTGAGCTATCGAGGAAGGCGAAAAAGGCCAGGGTTGAGAATCTCCCTGAAGAATTTGGTTATAAGTCCACCCTCGACCTAGTCGACTGAGTGGCCACCTACCCACCTACCGAGTGAAGTATGTCCACTCGAGGCACCCCAACGTCGACACCACATCTCAACCAACTCCTCCGAAGAGTGCAACTCGCCAGCCGACGGGTACACAAGGTGAGATAAGGTCTATACGCGGCATCTGAATACCTCCTCCGACAGTCAGCAGTCCGGAACAGTGAGTGGCTTGGGGTCTCATTACGCATTTGGGGAAACCCACACCACCACAATATTTCAACTCTTGGCCTTCTCCTTATATTTGCTTGATATCCCAAGGGTGTTAATCGCCTGGTCTTTACTTGCTCCCGAACCACTAGGGTGGGGAGACCGCTTCCGATAGTGGGTCTATTGGAGGGTCCTACTCAGACAAACCCACAGGCCAAATATATCCTGGGGCTCTATTCGCACTTAAGTCTTGCCACACAACTGTCTTTGATGGGGGGCAAAATATATCCCTTCCCGGAACAGGTGGGTAGACTTAGTAAGTACGACGGAGGCGCGCTATGTAGATTGCAAAATTAAGTAATATTTAGTATATTCCTATCTCTATCTTTACCCCGAGGCCTGATTCTTTATTCTGCTTGGCTAGGGAATACCGATCGAGGGGCCAAAAGGACAGGGACCGGGGCCGAGGGTCCATCGATGGAAGGACCGAGGTCTATTGACGAACGACCAAGGTGGGACCGCGTGGCAGCGGCCACTGTCGCGTTACACAATATTTGGTTCCTGGAAACCAGTCGACCTCATAACGTACACCTCTACCCGGAGGTGGACACGTAGTTGGTTCTATGGATACAACATCTCCATATTCTTTCAACAAAGGAAAATAAGGATCCAATGATTCCTTCAGGATATGCGATCCACTACGCGCATTCATCGCCTTCTTGGTATCTTCAAAGACTGCTTTATCCAAAAAGATGAGGAGTTTAACTCCTTCTCAGGTCGTATAACGACCACTTCGGCGATGTCGCCTGCCTATAAGGCACTGCCAAACTCGGCAAAGGACAACTCGTCCAGCTCTAACAGAGCGCTTACTGCGGGTATAGCTGAAAAAGCCACCGGCTCTTCACATCCCCAGTCAAACCATTGACGAGTGCATATAGCTGTTTGCTATCACCGTCACTCACAATATTATCATCGCTACTCATGATGATCTCAGCATCTGACGCATCAGCGTACACAGGTGTATACACCTCAAGGTCAAAGACCACTTCATTTAATGACTACACCCCACCCTCTTGGGTCAATGCCTCGCCATGAGGTGCTTGCACCTTGCTGTCCTCAAAGACAACATCCACTTGTGACTTCACCCGACCCTCTTGGGCCAGTACCTCATCGTTAGGTGTATGCACCTCGTTTTTCTCAAAGACAACATCCATTTGTGACTTTACCTATCCCTCTAGCCATGCCATGCCTATGATGAGGTCATACCTCGCATCCAGGTCTAAGACTAAGCAGCGTTCCATGCTGTTAAGGTCCAAGAACTTTACATTTAAGTCCATCGGGACTTTGGGTACCTTAACACGCGTACCCGTCGCTAAGCAACTGTGACCGTGTCACTTTTAAGCGCTACAAGCGCTACAAGCGCTTCAGCATACTACTGACTACCTTTCACGGTAGCACGGGGCACATAATTGCCCGATGCCCCCGAATCGATCAAAATGATCCATGGCTTATTAAAGCCCTTGACCGTCCCTTCGACGACCAGCTAGCCTGGCTTGCATTCTCGCTCCGTTTTTGAGAGTACGGATCTCTTTGGGGCTGAGACCTGTTTGCTTCTACCTCCTAGAGGTTCACCAAACTCAGTTCTTCCCCAGTAGGGTGCCCCGCACCTACTGGGCTCTGCGTTTCCCCACGGCAAACCAGAGGGTTTACCCATGGAGCGTCGACCCTTCGAGGCCAAATATGCCTTTCTTGCAGGGCATTTTGCCATCAAATGGCTTGTGCTCTTGCAGATATAACATCTGCGCACGATTTGCTGCTCCGCAGCTTGAAGCTCAGCTTCTTCATCCTCCACTTGACTACAGTCCATGGGTACAGACCCATCAGACGAGTAGTTATAAGTGGCAGGCCTAGCGACCTTTAAGTTGGTCTCGCTATTCCATGACACTTTAACAGCTTCCTCGAATGAGGACGGGTTTACCCGGAAGACTTCCGTCCTGGCAACGCCAACTCGGAGGCCCTCCATGAAGACCGTGACGGGCACTGCCTTATGCATAGAGTATATGACCATGGTAGCAAAGAGAGCTCTCAACTCTTGTACATATGCCGCAAGCTCTCGCTTGCCTTGGTGACACGCCAAAAATCGCGACCGATTACGGTGTGCTTGGTTTGGAGGTGCATACTGCCAGGTCATCTGAACTTTTAGATCGGCCCATGTTGGGAACGCATCTTGCAGTGATGCACCGCATGTGAACGCCCACTGCTTGGCTAATCCACCCAACTTACCCGTGGCAAAGCCCACACGGTACGGTTCATAGGCGATATCAGCTACAAACATAAACGACTGAAGTTGTCTGAACCAAAGCATAAGGTTGTCACCTTCTTTGCTGTCGAACTTATCGTCTTCCATTTGTATGGGTTTTGGTCTGCGGACCACTTCTTGCGCCATAGTCGCCATGGGCGAAGGCGCAGAAGAAGGCATTTGTGCCTTTACATGCTTGACTAGGGCTTTATTATATTCATTAAGCATAAGAATACGCTTGTTAACCTCGTCTTCGCTCTGGGCGATGAGGTATTACACGCCCTTAGGGCCAAGGATAGGGAGCAGCTTCTGCAACCCTTCCTGTTGCGCCTGTGACAGGCAATCGCTGACATCTCTTCGATGTCCATTCTCACGCAGAAAAGTAGTCGCAAACCCAGGTGCGGGATTGATTACAAGGGCTACCAGCTGTAGCCGAGCTACTGTAGCCAAGCTACTTATGTGCAGAGGAAGACAAGCCCAGAGAGCTTATGTGTCTAAGAGTTCTTAACCCTCCCAAGGCTAGCTTTACAAGCTTATGACTTTTGTTTGTGGACAACATGTCTTCAAGAGACTACATCAATGATACGATTCCTCAGGAGGAATAGAACGCTCTAGTTACGAGTGCTATATAGAGCAGGTTTGAGACTGATTTATATATATGTTTATCTTTTAACACTAAATATAGAAGCACCTATCCTATACTTAGTGCTAGTCACTATTACTCGCTTGGTAGCCTGTCATTATTATGCGAACATGTAATAGTCACTATACTTGACTAAGTATAGTGACCACGTGGCTCTCTGCCGACCCTTCGTACCTTAGGTACGGTCACATCGAACATACCACTGTACCCAAGGTACAGCCACATCACATTGGTGTGGCAGGTGTGTATGTAAAATATACACCTCGTTACGACGTGGGTACATACATGGCATTGGCGTTCACTAGCGTATGAAAGAAGCGCACCACCGTGTAGCAATTCGTGGCTTCGATCTGCAACCCACAGATTAAATTGTTTGGTGCCTAGCAGGCTGCTTTCATTTGGGACGTCAAGCCTCAAAAAACTGAGAGCTTTATTTGCCGTCATTGTATTCAAATGATTCTCTAAAAAAGCAATCTCCATTTCATGTTCAACTTTAATACTGTTAATATTTCTGGCAGCTTCCAGCATCTTTTCAAGAGTGGGTTCATTGAGGTAAGTAAAAGCCTTCGCCATTACTGGACGATACAGGGTTGCATCTTGACCTCGATATAACCACGCTGCCCGAAGCCGAAGATATGGTGGATTCTGCGTCGGACGTTACAGGGCTCTCTGCCTCACAATAGATAAACCGTCCAAGGGAGCCAAGCCACCACATTGGAGCTTCCCCGTCATCGTTTTCGTAGATACCGAATCGTTTCCAGACATGATCTTGAGGGAGGAGTCATTGATGTATCCCTTGTGGCCTATCGAGACGTCGCCATAAGACACGAACCTATTCTCCATCATCTTTTCCATATCAGCCTCATCGATCTTGTACACGCTTCTGCCAACGTAATCCTGTGTGAGAGTCCCGACCACACCTGGAAGATTGGAAGTTATCGTCGATATCGCAATGCTTTTTCCTTCACCGCCGATCCCGTAAAAGAATAACCTATTTCGCAGTCGCCGTAGATCACATCGGTAGCATAGCTCATCTTCGTGGCACGGAAATCCCTGGTCCTAACAGCCGGCTCCACGTACTCAACCTTGCTACCATACTTCGCTACAGCGTAACCGGGCTTATCGGGATGCATCTTCATAGAAATTCCACCGAGATCGATTAGGACTCCATCTTCCCCGATCCTGTCATAAACGTAGCAACATCCAACCTGTTTGAGCCCGGTAACAGCCAGCCGATTAAACGTTTCCACCAGATAAGAAAGTGAGAAGGAGTACACGACGGGGTGGCCACCGATACGAAGGAACTTGACAATACCGTGCCATCGTCGATGAACATATAGATTTCTCGTCTCTGCTTAGCAACATATCACTTAAAGGGGAAGCGCCTGCATCGGAGTCAATGTCGGAGGAGGAAGCACAGGAAAAGCCAGAGAGGAAGAAGAAGAAGCCCGGGGACAGCAAGACAGGCAAGGGACGGAAGATGTTGATAGAAAAGAAGAAACGGAAAAATTCAGAAAGCAGTAGTTCCACGCAGATTGCTACTTCCAACCTCGAGGTTGGTGATACCGACGACTACGACGAGGACTTCCACGAATACTCCGACCCGGAACAAGATGAGTACGATCTGCTTTTATCGGGGTTTAACGTTGGCATGTCGGGAGTCGTAAAGAGATGATGGAACCAGCATCTCTTTGCTTCCATCTACAGGGGTCCGAGGAATAGGAAAGGCGAGGTTGAACGGGCAACCGGCCATCAGAAACCAGCTATCCCAATCGTATTTCTGGTCGTTAATGATTTAGTGCCCTACCAACCAAGTATCACCTACAGTCGACCACCGACGGTTGACCGACCTGACAATTGAATGGGCGGAAAGATTTGGCGATATCCTCTCCAGAGAATCGGCCGTCAACTTGCCCCTGAACTCACGGAGAACCCTCTCAACATTTTCATCCGAGAACTTAGACAACACGTTAGCATCTATACTCGACCGTGCCTCCTGTTCACACTTCCGATCATCTACAATCTGAACGTTAACCTCATCCCCGTCGTAATCCACATTCGAAACAGTGCTAGGTTTTCTTGAAGGTGGAGACCGCTAGAAATGAAATAACCTCTGTGTCGTCAAGCACGTATGAAGCGCTACACATGGAAATTGGTGGATGAGTTACCGCCCTCCGCAAATCCAGCATCAGACTCCCCGCCCTCGTGATAATCTTATTAGGCTCGTCCTTCATAGAATCACCAGCGATATCGTAGTAGGTGCTATAACCAAGGGCGCAACGAGACTCAAGAGCCGAAATAAGATATCTACTCCCAGAATCCAGCGACATACGTTCAATTAGCCTCCATAAACGCTGGAAAGTTAAGTGAGTAGCTCCTTCCCACGGAAAACTTATAGGGTTGATAGTGTAAGACATCGAGCAAAGCATGAGAATAACTATATTCTAAACCGAGACATAGATGCGTCGATGTATGATAGTTGCGATGAAGTGGAGATGACCTTGTCGCCTGCTCTTGCCAAAGACTGTTTCGTTGGCTAGACAGGATGACGCGCTGCTTATTTGTATCAGTTTGTATCTGTTTACTTGGCTTCATTACCTATAGGCATATTGGAGGAATAATAATCTCGCCTATAATTCTGCGGTACTCGTCATACTTCCTGGTTATAGTCTGGACAACTCCGTTCGCCGCTTTTACAAGCAGATTACTGATAGCCTCGTACAATTCATCTTCGCGCAGGAGACAAGGACAGTGCTGCTTATGAAGTCGGCGAAATACGATCGTGCTTTAAGAGTTTCCTGATCGGACATCCTGTGGAAGGGCGCAACGGATCCAGGGGATAGAAAAAGCCGGAATGGGACCCTCGAGTCACAAGGACTGAGAATGTTGCTCTTGGCACCTGGGTGAAATATTAAACATCGTGTGAAGTAGCGGTATCGTATGCTTGAATGCCGCTAGATTGGACGTGTGTACCAAGTGCTGGAGATGTTTCTGGTGGAAAAGAGTCACTGTATATTACGTCCGAAAAAAAATGCTCTAGCTCTTTTCAGCAGTGTGTGATGCTGCATCGCGATTTCCGTGCTCATAAGCAGTTTCACGGAACATTTTTGGTATTAGCTGTAATGTCATTGTTTTTTGTTGGAGAGGATATCGCCAAATATTTCCGCCCATTCAATTATCAGGTCGGTCAACCGTTTCTTTAATAGATTGATTAACCCGAATAGTCTGGCTGTAGTCGCAGATCCACTAAGAACAAAAAACTGCAATCTTTTCGTTCATCCGAGGCATGGATCTATCTCTTCCTGTACTAGTAAAGTGAGCGCCACTCCGGCCTCTGATAGAAAGCCTAGTCCTGCCATGCTGGAGCTTCCTGATGTTTCGACCATGCTCAGGACCGTTCTCTCGAATCAGGAAAACAACATGTCACGTCTATCGCAGCTCGAGGCAGGATATCATTGCGGCGAACGGGGTTGTCCAGACTATAACCAGGAAGTATGACGAGTACCGCAAAATTATAGGCGAGATGCTTATTCCTCCATCCGTGATTATTCGTAAAGAGTATAGTACATTCGAAGAAGCCGAGACAGCTAGATTGACGGATGGCCTTCCCTCTGACGGCGTAATCATTATCGAGAAGACACCTTGACAGAAACGCTGCCACCTTCTTGCGCATCGCAACAGGGCTGATATTAGCCAAGCCTTCGGCTATCTCCCTGATGTGGTAGGGGGTAGCGTTAAAGTACGCGAGGGTTGACCAATCCATTCACATAGAATGGGGTGAAGCCTGTCGAGGCATGCACCGCGTTATTAACGCAAACTCTACCAGTGTGAGCATCGTGCTCCATTGCTTGCGTGTTTCAGCAAAAACAATGCAAAGCATATCGCCAATAACGCAATTCACGCGTTCAGTCTGATCGGTCTGTGGATGATCCGCCGTGAACATGGCCAGTCTAGTGCCCAGCACTTTAAAGACGAATGTTCAAAACTTACCCGTCCAACGGGGTCTATATCCAAGACGATTGCCACAGGCAATCCGTGTTGTCGAAACACACGATACATGAACAGCTTTGCTATTCCTTCTCCATCAATGGATTCCAGCACTGCCGCTAAGTGAGCCATCTTGCTCAGTCGGTCAACAAAGACCACAATCCCAGTGTTGCCTGCCGCATCACGCGGTAGGCCAAACACAAAGTCCATACTAATGGACTGCCACAACCCCGATGGTACCAGGCAAACTCGCCAAAGGCGCAGCCATACTAGTCGAGGGCTTCACCCTTTGAAACGTTTCACACGTGCGTACCTCACGCGAATACAATAGGGAGGAATGCCAAGGCTCACGCCATCGACACTTTGGTCTTACGGAGCCGTTGTCCTGCGACTTGTTCCCGTAGATGGTTAGCCCTGTCAAGCTGTCGCAGAGCACGTCTGGCTCCAGGTAGTTCGCCCTCTGTATCACTTCCAACGACTCGCTGCTCATCGAACATCTGTAAATCCTGCCAGTATGCTTTATTCTCCATATCAGGCGGGAGGAGCCGAGGTGAATCTGAACGGGTTCCTTGGCAGCTTGCATACAACTCGACCAGTCAGGATCACGCTCGATGAAACCTATAACCGACAAGGCTTGTCTTCCATTCATCTGTAGGCGGGCGAACTTCGATGTCTCTGTCACATTGTCAGTCTTATTGGATGAAGCGTCCTCTACATAGATTGATCGTCGTGCGCGGAGCCGGCATCTTCATTTATATGGCAAACGTCGTTAACGCTTGTTACAACCGTGGGATGTATGAGAGAGCACGATACGGATATAGAATCTGATATTTTCCACAGGTTCAGCAGTTGTAGGTCTGAGCGAGGGTATAGGCATGTCGTTCTTGATACCGACCGAGTCCACTTGCAAGCTGTGTATTGATGCCTTCGTGTATTGTGAAGCCCGGTGTTCCAACACCATTCCACGTCCTTTTAAAAAATATTGGACAATGGCCTAGCCACTTTCGCATAGTTGTGGCTATACTTGTGCAAGTAATTTGCCAAGCCCAACCACTTGCGGAGGTCCTTTTGATTCCTTGGAACCGGCCAATCCACTATGGCTTTGACCTTAACAGGGTCTGCCCGGATTCCTTGCTTCCCAATGAAGCATCTCAAAAAGGGAATCTCTTCCGCACCAAAGATGCATTTGTCAATATTGGCATATAACTTATGCATCCTCATGCAACCTAGCACAGCTCGCAGGTGTTTGATGTGATTTTCCACAACAGTACTTCCATTTTCGGCTAGACTATGGACGAATATATCGTCAAAGTATGTCTGTGTATACGCCCTATGGGGCCGAAACAACTATGTCACCAGACGATTGAACGTTGCAGGTGCGTTAGACAGCCCTTGGGGCATCACTGACCACTCCCAGAGCATCCCGCTCGGAGTGCTGACCGATGTCAGCGGGATATCACTAGCTCGCATGAGCAGTTGGTAATATCCGTCGACTAAGTCGAGGGCACTGTACATCGTACATCCCACCATATTGTTCTGAAGAACATCCTTGCAAGGAATCGGTGTTTGAGCCGGAATAGTGGCTGCATTTAGCTTATTCTAAGCATGCAATATTCGCCACTTCCCATAAGGCTTCCTCCCACAAAAACGTGGGCGTAGAGTGAGGAGACTTGCTCTCACGCACCAAGCCAGCCGCGTGCTTTGCACGAAAGAACTCGTCAATGACGTCACATTGTTCTCGTTGCAGCGGTCACTGTCACGTCACACAGTATTTGGTTCCTGGAAACCAGTCAACCTTATAACGTACACCTCTACCCGGAGGTGGACACGTAGTTGGTTCTATGGATACAACATCTCCATATTCTTTCAACAAAGGAAAATAAGGATCCAATGATTCCTTCAGGATATGCGATCCACTACGCGCATTCATCGCCTTCTTGGTATCTTCAAAGACTGCTTTATCCAAAAAAGATGAGGAGTTTAACTCCTTCTCAGGTCGTATAACGACCACTTCGGCGATGTCGCCTGCCTATAAGGCACTGCCAAACTCGACGAAGGACAACTCGTCCAGCTCTAACAGAGCGCTTACTGCGGGTATAGCTGAAAAAGCCACCGGCTCTTCACATCCCCAGTCAAACCATTGACGAGTGCATATAGCTGTTTGCTATCACCGTCACTCACAATATTATCATCGCTACTCATGATGATCTCAGCATCCGACGCATCAGCGTACACAGGTGTATACACCTCAAGGTCAAAGACCACTTCATTTAATGACTACACCCCACCCTCTTGGGTCATTGCCTTGCCATGAGGTGCTTGCACCTTGCTGTCCTCAAAGACAACATCCACTTGTGACTTCACCCGACCCTCTTGGGCCAGTACCTCGTCACCAGGTGCATGCACCTCGTTGTCCTCAAAGACAACATCCACTTGTGACTTCACCCAACCCTCCAGGGTCAGTACCTCGTTGTTAGGTGCATGAACCTCGTTAGCCTCAAAGTTTACATCCATTGATGACTTCACTTGACCCTCCAGGGTCAGTACCTCGTCGTTAGATGCATACATCTCGTGGTCCTCAATACAACTGTGACTTCACCCGGCCCTCCACCTCTGAACTCTTGGCTCTCGGCAAGCAGAATCAATAAACAGGTCTCGAGGGTAAAGATAGAGTAAAAGCAGTTAAAAGATAGGGCTATACTAAAATACTACTAAATTTGCGATCTACATAGCACACCTCCGTCGTGCTTCCAAGGTACTGACTAAGTCTCCTCACCTGTTCCGGGAAGGGATATATTTTGGGCCCCCGTCAAAGACAGTTGTGTGGCAAGACTTAAGTGCGAATAGAGCCCCAGGATATATTTGGCCTGTGGGTTTGTCTGAGTAGGACCCTCCATAGAACCACTATCGGAAGCGGTCTCCCCACCCTAGTGGTTCGGGAGCAAGTAAAGGCCAGGCGGCTAACACCCCTGAGCTATCGAGGAAGGCGAAAAAGGCCAGGGTTGAGAATCTCCCTGAAGAATTTGGTTATAAGTCCACCCTCGACCTAGTCGACTGAGTGGCCACCTACCCGCCTACCGAGTGAAGTATGTCCACTCGAGGCACCCCAACGTCGACACCACATCTCAACCAACTCCTCCGAAGAGTGCAACTCGCCAGCCGACGGGTACACAAGGTGAGATAAGGTCTATACGTGGCATCTGAATACCTCCTCCGACAGTCAGCAGTCCGGACAGTGAGTGGCTTGGGGTCTCATTACGCAGTTTTGAAAACCCACTCCACCACATCGTGACGCCTCATGATGAGGACCTCACGTATCAGATACTTTATGAAGCCATCGTTGGTGGTCCTCTAGACTGTGATAAGTCATACATTTCGGTGAGCACCCGTTGTTGGTGATTTAAGCTGTGTAAAGGGGTCGTTACTTATGTAAGCATGTTAAACCTTTTCTGCTAGCATGGCTGCGCCTCTGGTGAGTTTCTGCTAGCATGGCTGCGCCTCTGGTGAGTTTGCCCGAACCCGCTTGGTTGTGGCAAATCATCAGCATAATCTTGTGTTTCACCTACCGCGTGATGCGGTAGGCAACACTGACATTGCAGTCTTTTCTAGCCAATTGAGTAATATGGCTTATCTAGAGGTAACGCCGTACTATGTTGTTGCTACTGGCTAAGACCGATTCACTTCCTAGCCACACTACTACCTACAATAAAGCGTAATTTAAAGCAAATTATCATCTGTTTTTTGTTTGTTCTTTTCCTTAAAGTACAATGGTGCTCAGGCCCGTCCATATTTGCGTGTGGTATTTTGTTGGAGGATATTCGGCCTGGCTTCCCAAGTTCCAACGAATCAGAATTGTGCCGCGCTGTACCCTACCCAGCTTTTGTCTGCTTACGTAAGAATGTATTCACTAGTTCTGTTTATGTAATAGCGGCGCAAAACAATCCTTATACGACTTCATCGTCCGGAGGAGTAAGGAATCGCTGACGAAGCGCAGTGATGAAATGCACGAAAAGGATCAATAAGCAAGTGTATAAATCAACTTAGGTGCTTAATCAGCAATAAATGACCACTTATATGCTCAGGACGCTTTACAGGCAAGTGTTTTGCTTGAAAAGCGAGAGTAAAGTCTACAGAACTTTTACTGGAAACTCGAAGAATAATGGGTACGCTAGGTCCCACGGATTGATGATGGTGTTGTAAAATACATACACACCTGCCACACCATTTTTGATGTGTTGTACTGCAAAATCATTGGGTGCCTTGGTGTGACCGCATCTGAGGTACAATGAGTCCGCATCATGGTACGGATCGACGTGACCATCGAACTTGGATAAGTACTATGGCTATATATGCATATCCTAGGGAATGCTACATAGCCAGTTATATAAAGTGACTAGCACCAAGTATAGAATATGTATCTTTCAAATTAGTGTTGGAGAATAAACTCGATTTTATTCGTTTTTTGATCTGCTTTCGGTAAGCAGTTGCTGCTACAAGCGGCTACGAAAGAGTATCTGAGACACTGGTCTTGTAAAGACGTTGGTTGTATAACTAAGAATGTAATCTGGTGTAGCAGACCTTTGAGGGGTAAGAATGCTATATGCGTAAAGCTTCTAGAACTTGTTATCTGCACTTCATTCAAATAGTAGCCTGGCTACTGCAGCTTGGCTGCGGTTATATTGCGGCAGGAATCGCGCAATGGAACCTTATAGAAAGAGCGTGCATTCAGTCCACTAAAACTGAGTACGTATGCATGTATCAACTACAAAATCTATTTTTGAATTCATACTAAAACGAATATAAGTGAACTGTTGCTGTGAGCTATTCGCTTGTTTAAACCAATCGACACGTACTAAGTACGCCTTTCAAGGTTTAATAATCCATAAAAAGTGGTTAATATTTTTCGCAATTACCACCGTGACAGTCACCTGGGGTGTGCTCTATAAAAAATTTTTTTTTTTATTAAAAAGCTTCTTTGTACTACTCAAAAGCTTCTTAGTCTGATTACAGCCCTTACTTGAATGCTTCAGAATTTATTGTTTTGCATGATGGAGCTGCTTTTCGGCAGTATGTATTTCACAAAGCCCACTATATGTACCACATAAAGTACGCGTTTTGCAATGCCGATGGAGTGGGATCAAGTGCATACAAGAATGCTCAGGACTAAACAAGCAAACTTGGCCAAGACGTGGACAGTCAAAGTAACAAGGCGACAGTAACCTGCTGCAGAAAGTCTGTGCTGTGGCCATCTCAAATAGGCTTATTACATAAAGCCAGTTCATTACGTAGGCTTAGGGTATGCCACTGATCATGTGCAACCTATTGGGACACTTTTACGAGAAATGCACATCTACAACTTGCACGATTGATAATGTAGCCAACGGTAAGATATTAATGATAAGCTTGGCCAGTAACTAATCGTTCGCGCTTCTAGCCATCGTGCAAACCGAAATTGTTTCCTGTTTAGTCATACTTGTTCCATTTTTCCAAGCCAAAATAATGGGTTCGCACTCGCAGGAAGGCCGTATGTTTTATTCTGTAACACCCGACATCTAACAACAACTTCGCATGCAGGGACCACTAGCCTCGATTGAGCAGTAGCTGACGACGACTCGCAGCTCCAGGTAGCACGTGGCTGCGCGCTGAACACAGTTGTTCTACACTATACACTGGTCTCGAGATTGCACTTTAGCGTTGCCTTAAGATTGTCAGTTGCCTTAGCAGCACTGGTTGGTTCATAAGCAGACGAAATACAGCAACTCGAATAAAACTTAAATTTTGAACAAAACGTTTAAGAAATTTCGTGAGATGAATTTTACGGAATACCGGTATCTTTCAATCGCTGTTTCGGTATAATTGCGTCTTACCTCCGTCCTTTAGAACCTCAAAAGCAAACAAGCAGACCACTTGATTCGACGACTGTGAGACTTTGTCATCGCCCCTGCTTTTGTGTGTCCTTGTTAACATCTTCTCAGCTGCTAGTATTACAATTGCACAGGTCTAGTGAGTTTGAAACACGTTTTTATTAGACAAAGCTAGGCGAACATTGAGCCGAAATCAGTGTGACACGATTTAACAGGAGATTTTCAAAGAAAAACGATGGTCAGTAGTTGCAAGTTTTAGTTATAAAGAAAGTCATATGTACTAGCTGCCAATAATTTTTCTACTTATTGTCTACCTGCCACCTTTATCATGCGTTTCTACGTGCGAGGGAGGTGGTATTACCTTTTAATGTTGATGCTAATGTGCTTTGCTGTTAATGCTGCTGTTGCTGCCAGGCTAGGATCTACCTAACGCAGCGTTTTCCGTTGGGGACGCGCATAAAAAAGTACTTTAGAGGATATAGAGACCCTTTTGAAGGCCTCGTGGACCACCATTCAGACCTGACGAACTTCTATCATATTTCTTATGATGACGGAGACAGCGAGGAGATGACGGAAGAGGACGTCGAGGCACACCTTTTTTCCTTGCCTAAGCCACAAAGGCCACTTAAGACACCCAAGAAACCCAAGACGTCTAAGAAGCCCAAACCGCCCAAGACACTCAAAACGCCTAAATTAAGTAAGCCGCCCAAAGCAAGTAAACCGCCCACACCGTCAGCTATGAAGACCGATAAAGATGAAGATATCGTCAGTATGTCGTCGGTAGAAGCAGAAGTGTCGTCTCCTACTGCGTCTGAAGGTAAAAGGAGACCGACGGTGCTGAGCCTTAATGCAAATGCTCCTGGATTGATGTGCAGCAATAGTTTCGCTACTTCGTCATGTTCTAGTGAGGCGACGAACGAGTCACCAGCTGTATCTATTCCGGCCAATACGCTAGAAGAAGTGGAAAAGGAGGAGAAAATAGAAGATGAAGAAGAAATGAAGGATCACAGAGACGAGGAGAAGAGAGGCGACAGCTCATTGAATAGCACCCCAGAAGAAATTAATCTGCTTATTGGTAAGCCAGTGGCGAGGAAAGTTACAAAAGAAGGACGCAGTATCAATGTTGTGCAAGGTACCGTGGTAAGCTACTTTCCTGCAACAAAGATGTTTCGTGTGATGTATATCGACGGGGAATGCTGTGATCTTACATATCAAGAAGTATCTGACAGCATTCCACCAAATTTGCGCCCGGTTGGAGTTGGCGGAAAGAACAAACGAAAGATAGAAAAACCGGCTCAAAACGAAGGGGAAACAAGTCTTAGTGCTCCATCATTATCATCAAAGCGGCCAAAGACTCTCGATTTGAAGACCAATGTTACAGGGCAGACCCAACGGAGTCCTATGACAAGCTCACTGTCATCAGGAACCAGGCAACCTTCAAGCCCTGTCATTCACGAGACAGAAATGGAAGCGATTGACAACATCGCGTTCAACATCGTCCGCAAGGTGCTATTTATTGTTGTCAGCACAGTCAAAAATACTGCGATGGAGGCGCAGCTAGAGGCTCTTTCCGCGGCAGGCTTGAAGGTATGTTACGGTTGTTCAGCTGACGATCCGCAGGTTTCGTACTGTGCATTAACGCTGATCATGCTGCCTTGTTGGTTCTTACAAAGGATAAAGAAGCACTGGAGGCGTTTGTGCAGAAAGATGGCCTGAGTTCCTTAGCCGAGCTTTTGTCTAAATGGGAAGACCAAGTGGAAACGGAGCAAGGAGTACTGCTTATTCTAAAGGTAAGACTTGGGACTGATGCGGAATGACATTTTGTTGAACTGGCTCATTTTAAGATATAATGACGACAGACCCTTGCAGTATTGCCCGGTGTGACAAAAGACGTGATCAGAGATAGCAGAATTGGCAAGAAAGTGCGTGGAATTGAAAAACAGGGTTTTTATAAAGATGCTGCTATACCTAGCCTTGCTACATGGGTAATCCAAAAGTTGAAAGCTGACGTTGGAGTTCAAGAAGTGAACCAAAAATCCGACAAGGATAGGGTCCAACGTGAAGAAGAAAGCCACTTGCGAGGATCAAATTTCCAGAAGCAAAGCACTTCCGACGTCCGTAGCGTGAAAGACAATGACCGTTCAGCTACAGCCAAAGTAAAGGACAGCTTGCGACCACAAGATGCTAGACTGGAGAAAGAAAAATCATCGACTGTCTTGAATAGTGGCGGTCGGTCCAACTCGGCGAGTCATTTGCTGAATCTGATGAGTACGTTTTCTGGGTTTGCTTTTATTGATACATTATTTTACTGACCCGTGAATTGCGCCTTTTTTTGTGAACAGACTCGCGTAATGGTCGCACCTCTCGCCGTGACAGAGACATTTTCGGAAATGTTGTGACTGTTGGCAAGCTTGGGACACCAAACAATTGGCGAGCCCGGCGCTCAACAGTGGTATTGGATCAAGTAAGCAAGCGATTGACTGAAAATGCTCAGGATGTCGAGTTCGTGAAGACGAAGCAGGCCGATGACGGCGATTGGAAGCCGTCCAAAATTTCATTTGGGAATGTTGATGCAGTGTGCGCATTTGACAAGGACGTTGCAGTCTCAAAGTTACTTGTCTTTCGTCCGCCTGGATCGACGAAGGCTCCAGTGCGCCCGCCGCTGAAGCCACGCTCAGGCCCGTTACGATCGATTCTGCGGGTGAGAATCTATCCCCGCACAGCGTCAGAAAATGCACCGCGGTCCAGCGAGAGAAAAACACAATCTGCTCCGCCTACGGCCCACTTAACTGCAAAACCTGACGTCGACCCCGTAGCAGTCCCTGTTAAGCGTCTCTCGCTGAGTAGTAGAAAGTACCGGAAGACGGAGTGACTGAATTGTCCACGTTTAAGTTGTCAAAGCTGTTGAATGCTGTGAGCCCGACTGAAAAACGAAAGCAAGGTTTCCCAATTTTTGACTGCATTACAACTTCGGAGCAATCACCGCTGGGTTTCACTAATGAAACTGAAGAAAGAAAGGTTTTTACAAGTGGTGATGGCAACATGAAAACTGACCCTTTCATTAAGAAAGTCGACGAACCAAAGCCAGAGGAATCAATAACAGCCTTGTCTCCAGTTTTGTCTGGAAATGTATCCCCGGAGGACGGCAAGGTGTTGTCAAGGAATGTGGGTGGCAATGTTTCCATGGCTCAAGTAGCTAACCTAAAAAGCTGTTCTATCGGGTACGACCAAATCGTCTCCACTTCATCAAGCAACCACTACTGCGATTGATGACCTGGTAACAACTGGCGTTCAACAATTTCTACAAGTAATAATATCATATTGCAAGTTTAAGAAAGTGTTCCGCGTTGTAGCAGAAGTACGTAGTAAGGGCATTTACGAAAATCGTATCCATCATGTGCTACAAGTCGTTTACTCCTTGCATGTTTATCGAAGAATGAAAACGTTTGCTGAAGAAAACAGGTCGTCGTATGAAATGGTAGATGAGCATCTTTTAAGTAGCGCAGATGTGCAGGACACTCAGCGGAATAGAATAAGGACACCTGGCGTACGGACGAAGTCACATCGGCATCGCAGGGAGCTCAGATCTATGGGATTTGGTCTGCCTCTGGTATTTTCTGGTACATGATTTGCAGATTCTTGTCAGACCTGGATCAGAACCAATGTGACATGTAGTACTCTGCCTTAGAGCAAAAAACTTGCAGCAAAGCCCGATTTATCAGCGTCAAACTGTCAATCGCTAGACAAGCTGGCCCCTCTGCAAGAATTTGAAAGCGCAGGCTACAGACAGCTTCTGCGTCGACGAGATTATTTGTAACGCTGTTACAACAGTTCGCAGCGAAAGTTCTCTGTATCCTTGTGTTCAGTGTGCCAGTTTTTACGGTAGCGAAGCCCAATTAGTGTGTATCACACTACTCCAGCATATTTTGGGCACAGAGTGAGTTTCGCTCTTTGAGCTTCAGAATTCGTAGATACAAGCTCCTTCATGCTAGATAAAGGCTTTGGTTCGGGAACCCATGACTAAGCTTACCCATATGCGTTCTTCACATAAGCGTACTAAATCTCAAAAGAAGATACAATAGCATCCGTCCAACAACAGCGATAATTACTCCTTCTTAACTACAGCGTTTGCTTCCCGTCACCAGTGCCATGGTACAGCAGTGCGTTTCCAGACTTTCGATGATACTTTAGGAATATCAGCTACGCGTTACCAACGTTTGGAATGATTTGCAGCGGCTGATAAAGACTCAATACACCTTCTCAGCCACCAGCGTGTGCTTCCCGTCATCAAAGCCATGTTACAGCAGTGCGTTTCCATGACTTTTGATTGCTGCTTTCAAGACATCAGCTACGCGTTACCAACGCGGAAATGCTTTGCAGCGGGGCCACCCCTTCCCAACCACAGCGTTTGCTTTCGTCACCAGTGCCATGGTACAGCAGTGCGTTTCCAAGACTTTTGTTGATACTTTCGGACTATCAGCTACGCGTCCCCAACGTTTGGGATAGATTACTTCGGAATATCAGCAACGCGTCACCAACTTGAGGCATGCTTATACGCGGCTGATGAAGACTCATTACTCCTTCTCGGTCACATCGTTTACTTCTGTCACCACTGCCACTGTACAGCAGTGCACTTCCAAGACTTTCGATGATACTTTTGGACTATCAGCTACGCGTCACCAACGTGTGGAATGCCTTGCGCGGCTGATGAGGACACAATACTTTGCATCAACAGCGTTTGTTCTCCGTCACCAGTGCCTTGATACAGCAGTGCGTTTCTAAGTCTTTCGATGGCTACTCTTGGAACAACAGCTACGTGTCACCAACGTTTGGAATGCTTTGCAGCGGCTAATGGGGACTCATTACGATTTCTCAGCCACAGCGTTTAATACAGGACGATTATGCTGGGAAAGTGTCGATGTGGCAAAGCAAATTTGTCAAAGTCATTCTTAATAATTTTGGCATGGAAAACAGCAAACTGGTAAAGACATCTTAAGACCCAGGACTTAAGTTGACAAAAATTATGTGCGAAGGAGGTTGCAATTTTGCAGAGACGATGGCAAACGTACATTAGAGGAACGAGGTTGGGTGGTTTATGTATCTTATGGTATGTACTCGTCCTGACCTTGCTGCTGCAGTGGGAGTGCTTAGTCAGTTTGCAGCGGACTCGTGTCCAGCACATTGGCAGGTACTTAAGAGGGTATTCTATACATTAAAGGAACGAAGGCGCACGAGATCAAATGTCAAACAAGTGGTAACTCAAGATTACAAGGATACTCGGATGCAAACTGGGCCGGCGACATGGAGTCTCGACGGAGCACAAGAGGTTACACGCTCATGATGAAATGATGGATGCATTAGTTGGAGAGGAAAAAGCAGCGAACTGTCGCCCTATCATCAACAGAAGCAGAATACATGGCACTTGGGGAAGTTACGCAGGAGGCTGTGGGGCTCGAAGTATTCTTGTGCAATCTTGGAGACATGTAAATTGATGAAGCTGTCATAATCTACGAGGACAACTAAGGCTCGATTGCATTGGCCAAGAATCCGGAGTTCCACAAGCGCACTAAACATATTGAAATTAGTTTTTAGCTTGTACACGAGAAGGTTGCAGACGGTCAAGTACTGCTGTAATACTGTCCAGCAAAAGACATGAAGGCAGATCTCATGACAAGGCCCTTTACGGCTTTGCAGTTCGAATATCTCCGGGACATGCTCGGAATCAAAGCGGCATGTTGCTAACGAGTCGAGTGGTAGTATTGTCAAGACGTCTCGTTTGACATGATTGATTGATCAATGATTGAAAGAAGGCTAGAGTAGCAAGATATTTTGTCAACTAAGAATCTTAGTACATTCACTTTGCATTTTGCATCAAACTACCAAGCGTTTTTCATCAGTAACTTGGTTCCTTATGTAGATTGACCAGGATGAGTTTGATCCAGAGGAACCATGATCCACCTTCAGGGACCAAGCTACCAGTGGCCCCCTCCAACAGTAGGCGGCCGGCAACGACAATGGTTGGATGTCTCATCAACCCGTTTTCAACACTCACTACGCCACCGTAATATCTTGAAAGTGTTCATGGAAATTGCATGAAAAGAACTGCTATGGTTGAGAGTAAGTAAACGATGTGGTTGAAAAGGATTAATGAGTCCCCATCAACCGCTGCAAAGCATTCCAAACGTTGGTGACACGTAACTGTTATTCTGAAAGTATCCATCAAAAGTCTTGGAAACGCACTGGTGTACCTTGGTACTGGTGACGGAAGCAAATGCTATGGATGAGAGGGAGTAATAAGTCCCTATCTCCCATGACCCGCTGCGATGCATGCTACACGTTGTTTCCGCGTAGCCGATGTGGTGAAGGGCTTAAAAATATGAAGAATATGTGGACCGGTGGACCGGAGAGAAAGTGAACCACAGAGGAAAAGTAACCGTTGTTTGGTAGACCGTAGAGAAAGGGGAGGATGCTGTCAGCCCTGTTGCGATTTAAGAGGTGGAAGTTTTTCTTTCAGCGCGTTTTGACGTATTACGTCGCTTCAGATACGCTATGTCTGAAAGCCAGGATGTTCCGAAGGAACAAGCAGATGCCAAAGGCAAAAAGAACGAACACGGGTCAAAAAATTGGGCGATTTCGTTTTATTAAACGGTAGGAATCTACCTACTCGCGCATTTTCTGCGGTATATAAAACCAAACTACGTCCACGCATAATTATACCTTTCAATCTGATAGGCAAGAAGGGCTTAGCCTCTATGCTTCATCTGCGATCACACCCTGTGTTCTATGTGAGTCAACTAAAGCCATATATCAACCCAGTCTTGGTGGACTTCGAGGGTTTCACCATACCCCCGGCTAAAGGAGGCGGGTAACACGTCATCGGACGGTGGAGGCATACCAGGAGTTCAATTTGACACCGAAGCTCTGCGAGAGAACGCTTGATCGCTGCTAAGCGATCAGAAGTCTCTGAGCGATAACGCTCAAAAAAGCGACGGTGTAGATCAACACGGCCATCGAGCGATGACAGGTGCGACGTCACCTACCCAAGAGCATTGCGCTCCAGGATCTTCAGACGACATTTAAACTTAGAGATATTTGGGGGGCTGAACATGGATTGATGGGTCACCGACCCCCGCCGACGTTGATCGATGAGCTGGGTCATCAATAGCTTCACGTTGAGCGCCTCTTGGCGCGACGTCTTCACCAGAAAAATATTAACATATCTATGCCTGTTGCGATACTGTTGATCGTACTTAAGGTACAGAGCGTTGCATCGTGGCTGATAGGCATAAGGTGATTTTACGTAGTCTAAGCATTATAAATGCATATGTTTACATATTAGAAGGCTACAGAGCCAGATAAATAGTGAATAGCGCTAAATATAGGGTAAATGCTTCTATATGTAGTGCTGGAAGATACACATTAAATAGATCAGTTTAAAATAGTGCTCTGAATAGCACACGTGCTAGAGCGGTAATCCTTGTGAAAAGGAAGTAGTATCTCGATACTGGTCGCATTACGACGTAAGTTTTTTACACGAGAATGCACAAGCTTATAAAGCTTTCCTTGAGTCGCTTAGTGAACCTAAGACGTAAAGCTTGTCTTCCTCAGCACTTAGTGCATAAGTAGCTTGCTACAAAGTAGTACAGGCTGCTTGACAGTTCAAAACGATTTGTCAAGCTCACCAGAAGTTAAGGAGAACATGGCCGCTGCAAGGCGCGGTGTGCACATTCTGATACCGTTCGACACTATGATGGAAAGAAGAGCAGATTATGAGGCCTAGATTTTCACCCATGCATTCTCACATACACTGATGCCGTAGCGAGACGCTGCATCACATGCTTTTTTCAAGAGCTAAAGCATATGAAGTTCATGGTGGGACCAGATCAGAAATTAGGGACATGGAAAGATGTATAAATTCTGTCATAGCCATAGCTTAGTATGTGATTGTGATCATTGCGTCGATATAGAGTACTTCGCAAAACGATAATATATCGACCGCGTGAGTACAAGATTGTGCGTACAATTTTCAGAGATTTAATCAGAAATAAAAAAGCACTAATTCCTCGTTCAAATCGATATTGTTTTCTACTATCTTTTTGATAAATAGATTATTCATTCATCGACAAAATCCAAACTACAAGATAAGAAAGGAGAAATGACAAGCACTACACCCAGTAAAAAGTATCGCTTTACGCGCGAGGATTTCAAGCCACTAGTGACCAAACCACTTCATTTTGATATGGTGTTTGATATCACGGAAGCCAAGGTGAAGGTAACACTACAAACGACACTCAAGCACGATGGGATCGAACCACTCTCGGAGCTTAAACTTAACTCAAAGGAACTGGAGATTTTATCCGTGGAGCAGTTTAACACATTTAAACCATTGGGTAACACAAATGACTTTGTAGCGCATGTTCAGAGCTTTGCGGAGCCTTTTGAGCTCAAGTTTATAGTAGACAAAGAAGACCATTTTCTTGTCATCAAGTTTGCCAACCCGATACAATTTGGAGAAGAAGTTGTGATCCGTACAGTCTCAGTGGCGACCCCAACTGAGAATATTCTGGAAGGTCTGTACTTTGATTACACGCCTGAGGGCGCACCCAAGACCATCATCACTCAGTGTCAGCAGCATGGATTCCAACGCATTGTACCGTGCATTGACACGATGGATGCCAAGGCCTATTATACTACCACCATTGTCGCAGATACGCGCTACACGAACATTATTACGAATGGAGACTTGGCACCCGGATTCTATACAAATGCCGGTGTGCCCGTCTTCCATCCGGCAGAGGAAGTACTAGGCGTGGACGATCCATCTCGCCATGTGCTCAAGTACTACAATCACAAGGTGAACATGGCACCGTACTTGTTCTTTTTGAGTGTAGGCACTTATGAGACGTTTCGACGCACCCTTGAGTTTCCAGATGGAGATACAACGCTGTTGGAGATCCTGGTGTTCCCGGACTACTTTGAGCCGGCAGACGCCAAGGCTGCTGTCAAGATGTTGCACGACTCCGTGCTGTGGGTGATGGTGAGTCTGGGACCAGAGGCTTGCGAACACCATGATGAGCGCAAGCGTATTTATGAGCTGCTGGAAGAGCGCGAAACTCTTAAGGCTAAAGAAGGCGAACTGTGCCGTGGTTCGAACGAGGAGGATGTGAAAACGCCACTGAGTGATGCTGATGCTGCACGTCTGGCAGCTGTTCGCGCGGAGCTGAAGGAGCTGCTCAAGGCATGGAAGAAAACCGGATACAAGTACACTGGTGCGGTGTACCGCGAGATTGCCATGGAGAACTCGTACTATGGTGGCATGGAGAACGTTGGTAACACCACTATTGTAAGTTCATGTCTGTGTCCCAGTTGCCGCATGGATGACAAGTCATACGAGTATATGGAGCACGTGAAGGTTCACGAGTACTACCACAACATCAATGGCAGCCAGGTTACTGGCCAGTCGCCATTTGAGATATGGCTGAACGAGGCTGTCACAGTACACATGGAGCGCAAGCGTGCTGCGACCATTTTCGGCGAGGACTACAGTCGTTTGAGCGAAGTGCTGTACATGTTCACCCCAGCTATCGGACCGCTTGCCCAAGACAAGTCAGCGACATCTTTGTCTGTCGAACCCCAGGGTTTCAATCAGACACAAGAGCTTGTTTCTGTTGTGACGTACTCAAAAGCTCCTGAGTTTGTTCGCATGGTGGAGCTGCTTTTGGGCGAAAATGTTTTTCACAAAGCCCTTGATATGTACCACACAAAGTACGCGTTTGGCAATGCCACGAGTATGGAGTGGATCAAGTGCATGGAAGAATGCTCAGGACTAAACCTACAAAACCTGGCAAAGACATGGCTGAACCGCCCAGGTTATCCTGAGGTTACGTATTTAACGGAATACAAGGCTGCTTCGAGGGAGTATGTTGTGGAGATTTCGCAGACAGGTTTCGAGGATAAGCCAGCTGGAAACAATGGTCCTTGGGAAATTCCGATCGACTGGTCACTCGTTATGGATGGTAAGTCGATCAAGAAAGGCGTGTTCCTCATGAAAACGAAGGACGCCAAGCTGGTGATTCCGGATGTAGCGGAGGAACCGGATTTCCTGTCTTTTGCTCGTGGATGGTCCTTTTTCGGCAAGTCGAAGCAGACAAACCCGTCGGTAGCGCGGCTCACGAAGCAAGCGCTATCTGACCCGGATGCTGTGAACAAGTATCAGGCCTACCGCAGCGTAGCAGATATTGAAAAGGCGAAGGTAATTGAAGGACTGCTGAACGGCAACAAGCAGGTGGAAATTTCGCTTGAATTTGTAGAACTGCACGGCTCAATCCTCTTCTCAGACGAGCTTACTCCGTCTGCACGTGCATTGACTCTGGTCGAAGCCAAAACTATCCCGAGTCGCGATGACCTAAGCCACCACTATGCTGCAATAAAGGAGGCGACCACAGCCTTGCTGCAGGCAGTGTGGGTTAAGTACTCGGCAAAAATCGAGGCCGCCTACAAAAAACTGTGCGACGCGGCTCGTCCTGGCCCACATGTGGAGCAGTTTCAGGAGCGTGCTCTCAAGCGCCATCTACTGCTGCTTATTGTAGCTGGTGGGAAGTCTTCCGTGCTCAGTACGGTGCCTAAAGTGGCACCAACAGTAGCACCATCCAATCTGGCACTGGACCTGCTCAAAAAATCTACCTTTGTGACGGATCAGATCACTGGTTTCCGTGTTGTCCTAGAAGACGAAAGCTTTGCAGAGCGCACGAAGGTGCAGGAAGAGATTTTCGTAGAGTGGCGCAAGACACCTGATATGTTGACTAAGTATATCGGTATCGTGAGCAGCTTGGATTCGAAGGACGTGGGCAAACAGATATTGAAGCTTCTGGCAAGCCCAAGCTTTAACCCAACTCAGTCCAGCCATGGCCGGACGCTGTCACGCTGTTTGTCACAAATCCGTGATTTCTCGTTGGCCACGGATGAGGGTCTTGACGTGATGGTGCAGGCGTTTGTTAAGATTGGCAAGGTCAACCAAATGTCTGCATACCCTTTGCTGCAGTGCTTCGACCACCTCGACCGTTTTGATGAAGCGACAAAGTCAAAAATGTTTGCAACGCTGCAGCGCATGCAGGATTCGATCGACAAGAAGAGGGAGGAGTCGCTTTACAACCAGCTTAACATCATCCTAGAAAAGAAGCAGTAAGCCATGTAGGAGTCTTTTGGAAAAGAGTCATTTGGTGTGGGCGAAAATATTCAAACTGAAATCAGTTCAAAAGGTACTGTTCGCTTTGGCAGTGCATCGTCTCGATTTGAAGCTTTCACACCTCTGCAACCAATGAATTATGCATTAATGACGTAAAATGGACCAAGCATAAGCTCTATTACTTTTTCCGAGAAACCATTACTTCGTAACCTGCCAACAGGATGGTACTTGACTCCTGTAACAAGCCGTAGATTGGACTCAACTCGGCATTTGCAGACGCGCTGACCCGCTGAGAGTATGCATCAAGACACTTGTTTATTTCTTTCCACGCCTTCTTTTCAGCTTGCAAACCCAAGCGAGGGTCTTTCAAGCACGGATAGCCAAGCGGTAGCTCTTTCCACGACGGTGACAGCGCAGATGGTTTGCCACTCGAAGAGGAAGGCGGAGTAGACGGCGAAGGCTGGCCTGTGTTTGCGCGAGTGTCTAGCCACTCAATATACTTCGAAGCTGTCAATTGTTTCATCTGATGCGGAAGTTGAAGCTCAGGCGGAGCGCGAGACGTGAGGTGATGCCACACGTTGCTCGGTCGAATTTTGTCGACTGTAGCATCTCGAAGAATGTCACTGCTCTCCAGGAAAATCATGTGACGAAACGCGCGAAGCTCCTCGTAGGAGGCACCGACATTGCGCAATGGCATAATATGTTCTAGCTGCAGTTCCAGTTGTGTCATGTCATTCGCTAAACGCAGCTTGCCATCTTCAGTAAGTGGACGTAGCAAAGATGCGTGTCGGATGAACACCGAGACGAGTCGCTCTACAAAATCCCCCAGACACTTGGTGACAAAAGTAGCGACAGGTAGACGACGAAGATGGTCCTCCAGGATGACGGAGAATGCGTTGACGAATTCTTGCATATATTTGGAGCCGCTTGAGCCCTGTGATGAGCGGAATCCACCGCTACTTCGCGGTGCATCGCCAGAACATGCCATCCCATTTGCTGCACTTTGGTCACCAAAGGACTCATCATGCATCTTAGCAAATGTACCCTCCAGCAATACAGCAAGTGCCTGCAGATAGGATCCCAACATGGCGTATTCCAGGTCACTGATCATCTCACGGCACGGATCTATACTTGTCGTGCACAACAATGTTGCTTCTTTTGGTGTGACTACGCTAGTAGCATTGACATTAGCACTAGATGACACCGATGCTGCGATTTCTGCGTCAGAACCATTGATAGCTGCTGCAGCTTCAACATAATTTCTTACTTCTTCCATTGCTGCATCCAGTAAGCTCAACACATTCATGAGCCCGACGTTGTGGGCCTGCGCAGGTGTCCGTCCTAAAGACGGCATTGTCGCGGCAGCCGCCTTTCCCTGGTACATAATTCTTTTTACATTAGAGCAAAACAAGATAACAGCCTTCCGCACCTGTTGTAGAACATCATCCAACAGTACACGGTCTCGGCCGGCCTGCTCAAGCTCAGAAAGAATTGCACGTGACAGAGCTTGGATGTCGCTGCGACCGGGCGGTGACGCGTGAAAATCAGAGCTTTGGGGAAACATGAGCTGTATGGGGTTCGACATCCTGCTGTAGGCGCGGTCAATGAACGCATCATGCAATGGCCCCATGGAGTCCAGTAATTGTGTGCGCTCAGCCGCAGAGCCCGCAACGGTCGCTAACTCTCTCTCTACTGCTCCCATTTTCACGTCAAATGCATCAGCTGCAACGACCAGAACATCTGCCACAAGTTCTGCACCTGCACTCTGCTTTGTAGCGGTATACAGTTCGTTTAAAACGCTTGTAGCTTGCTTTCGCATACGAGGATATTCCGCAATCAACACAGATTTTACCGCCGTATTGTAGTTTAGTGTCGACGCGAAAAGCTCCTGTACAATGGCGCATGTCACCTCCCAGAATGTGGCAAAGAGAGACGGCTCTTCCAGCTTGAGAACTAGATCGATGTACCTTTTGCCTGATGCCGGGTCTACCATCTTTAGCAGAACGCGCTGCAGATTCCACACTTGAAGCGCATGCACACGGATGACATCAAAAACATCCTGAACCGCTTTCCACAAGTCCGACTTCTGCAAAATGTTGTTACCTGAGATAGAGAGTCCATTACTTGACTTCAAACCGTCGATGCTGGCACCACCGGAACGCACAAGTTTATCCTCTGAGATAGCGGTAGCACATTTACGTTCCACTTCCTGAACCACATCGTTCACTGAGGCTTGAGTCATTGTACCCAATTCTCCAAGGTAAAAAAGGATCTGCAGTGCATCCCCGACATTTGCTTGACTCAGACTCCGGATACCTGAGCGCAGGGTAGCGCGCACCTCACGCTTTATATTGGTGCTAAGCTTTCGTATAGCTGGCAATGTGGCACGCACGGCGCTAAGCTCCTGAAACCTCTCTTCTTGAACCAACATCTCAATCTCTTTGATCGCAAGCGCCAGCGAGGGCCATCTCATTCTGCCTCGCATCACTTGTCAGGCCGCTTCCATTTTCCACTGCTACCCCTGTCAATATTGCGTCAACCTGATTCAAATCCGATCCTAATAAGCGATCCGAAAGATTCTGAAAGCGCAGTAATCGCTGTACAATGTCTCCGCAGCGCTTGATGTTGCGATAACGCTGAATCGTGTCACGCAGATTCTCGTGCTTCTCGCGGACTAGCGTCTCCAGAGACTGCACTGACTCCTTCAAGTGTCCCACAGAGCTCTGAACCAGCGTCAAATGGCTCTGCATCTCGTCTACTGATCCCACCTGGTCCAGCAACGTGGCGTGATGTTCGCCAATGTGCTTCGAGATAACGCGGTCAATGCGCTGCGCTGCACCGTTCAGACGCTCCACAAACTTCTCACATTGATTCGTCTCTTCCACTTCTTCGTTTTTTGTGGCTAAGCTAGTCATGGAACTCGTGCGGCGTTCAGCGAAGCCATTACCGTCCCGCGAGGCCGAATCTCGTGCTACAACTGCGCTGGCGATGGCACTCACGTCACAATTAGGGCTTAGAAATACGCTCATTTGCGCTGCATTGATGTAGATAGATATAGAGATATCGTTAGCAGTAGATTGAAAGGATGGGGACTGGGTAATGCCGCGTACCGTCACTCTCGAGCTCATGGATGACCGCCTCCATACTCTAGAGAGAAAAAATATGCAATTATTATGATAGAATATAGGCTTTGACAAAAGATAGATATTCGATGTGGTAGACACAACGTAGTTTTCATTTCTCTTAATGTTTGTATGGTCGTCTTTCAGCCAATTGTATCTCCTTTATCGCCGTGTTGAATGCGGCACGACCTTCATTCCGCATTCAACATGGCGATTAAGGAGTCAGGTGCGGGGACCAAGTGTTACGTGCCTGATGAGACATACGTGTGGCTTCCAGCACAGATTTTGCGTGAGATAAAGAGTATAGATTCTAAAACGCCTGAGAAAACGCTAGTGCTGCGTGTATTTCCTCCTCCAGGTGATCCTGATGCGTTTGTGAGTGATGAAGAGCTTGTGTTGGACTTTAATGACTCAAAGGTCAAGAATTTACTTGAGATCTATCAACTCGAGTCATTGCCGTATCAGAATGAAAACTTGGGACCTGAGGGAATTGAAGATATGACGACGCTCAATTATTTGCACGAAGCTGCGATTTTATACAATGTCAAAAGCCGATTCCTCCAGAAATTGCCATATACGTATACAGGAGACATTTGTATTGCTGTGAATCCTTATCAATGGCTACCAGAGTTTTATTCAGAGCATGTACAATCACAGTACAAGACTAAAGCACGGGAAGACTTGCCACCTCATGTGTACGCGACGTCTATGGCGTCGTATAATGATATGATGCGCCATAAAGTAAACCAGTCTATTCTTGTCAGTGGTGAATCAGGTGCTGGTAAAACGGAAACGACCAAGATTCTTATGAATCATTTGGCTTCTGTTGCTGGAGGGTTGAATGACTATACAATTAAGAAGATTATTGAAGTAAACCCACTGCTCGAGTCATTTGGCAACGCTAAGACGGTGAGAAACGATAATAGTAGTCGATTTGGTAAGTTCACGCAGCTACAATTCGACAATGATGGTATTCTAGTTGGAGCAACGTGCAGAACGTATTTGCTAGAAAAGACACGGGTGATTTTTCACGAAGAGATGGAGCGAAACTACCACATTTTCTACCAGCTTCTAGCCGCGACTGATACTAAGAAGCGGTGGTTTTTGGATGACGTGAGCGAGTGTTACGCTTATACGGGTGCGAAGAAAACTATTGAGATTGAGGGTACGTCAGACGGCACACACTTTGAACGCACCAAAACGGCGCTTGGTCTTATTGGTGTCACGGAGGAACAGCAGGATGTGCTATTTGAGGTGCTTGCAGGCGTGATCCACCTTGGACAGGTAAAAATTCAGTCAAAGAATAATAATGAGGAGTCGGAGATTGTGCCCGCTAACCAAGGAGCGAGGAACGCGACGAAACTTTTAGGCATTTCGATCGAGAATCTGGAGAAAGCATTGTGCTCTCGGCAGATTTCAGTTGCTGGGGATGAGGTGACCGCCTTTTTGAAGAAAGATCAAGCAGAGGAGTGCGTTGGCGCACTTTCAAAAGCGATTTACTCTAATGTCTTTGATTGGCTGGTAGAAACAATCAACACTTCTCTGGAGTGTAACAAGAACATGCGCTACCACGTAGGTATCCTTGATATCTTCGGCTTTGAGCATTTTAAGCATAATTCTTTCGAACAATTCTGCATCAATTACGCAAACGAGAAACTTCAGCAAAAATTTACTCAGGACATTTTCAAAAGCGTGCAACTTGAGTACGAAGCCGAAGGTATTGCTTGGAGTCATATTGACTTTGCAGATAATCAAGATGTCATTTCGGTGATTGAAGATCGCCTCGGTATTATTTCGCTGCTTAATGACGAAGTGATGCGTCCCAAGGGCAATGACGAGTCGCTCGTTTCGAAGCTTTCGACCATTCATAAAGATGAGCTGGACGTTATTGTGTTTCCTCGCACGTCGCGCACGCAGTTCACTATTAAGCACTACGCTGGGGCAGTTACGTACGAATCACTGGGTTTCCTCGAAAAGCACAAAGATGCTCTTTTACCTGATCTGTCTGACTTGATGCGGGGCTCCTCAAAGCAGTTCATCCGGACAATTTTTGCCGAAAAGGTTGGCAGTCCGCTTTCCTTGCGAAGAAAAAGCAATAGTAGTGCTCGAGGCAGTCGAGTGATACGAGGTTCTCTGGCGGTGGCAAATGTTGGTACGCAATTTAAGGATAACCTCAATGAGCTCATGACTAGCATTCGGCAAACGAAAGTACACTATGTTCGTTGTATTAAGCCGAACCGAAACAAGAGCCCAAATGAATTGGATCAGCCAATGGTAGTATCACAACTACGTTGCGCAGGTGTGATCGAGGCAATCCGCATTTCACGCGTTGCATACCCAAACCGATTGCTGCTAGAGGACATGATGGACAAGTTTTGGGTATTTGACGTGCAACAACGCAACACCGATGTTTCTGTCAAGCAACGATGTGAGGCGCTGATGAGAAGGATGGGATTATCTTCGCCTGAGCAATACCAGATAGGACTGTCGCGCATATACTTCCGTTATGGAATTTTGGAACGGATGGAGGACAAAAAGGAGGTTTGGTTAGATATTCAAGCACGACACTTGCAGCACTATATGCGCGGATTTTGCTGCAGGCTTCGCCTTCTTTGCAAATTGCAAGCAATTATCAAATTGCAGGTGCATTTTTCTCCTTTTGAGTATTGTTTGCTATGCTTCCTCTGAATGCTTGTCTGGTGCGTGAATTTGTGGTAATTAGTCTGTTGCTCGATGCGTCATCGCGATGAACCGGTACCAGTCGTTCAAGACTGCTTTGATCCTGCTTCAGGCGCACTGGCGCGGATACAAGGGTCGTCGCGTCGCGCTTGAGGCTGAGAAGAACAAAAGTGCGATCATTATTCAGAAATATGCTCGTCGCTTTACGAAACGGTAATTTTTGTCTTGAGATTGGTTTTGTATGGGTGGCTAATTTGTAACGTCATTTTTTGAACACGCAGCAAGCAATTTAATGATGAACGGAAGATTGCTGTGAAGATTCAGGCATTTTTGCGCATGAAGTACGAGCGACCAAAGTATATGAAAGCGCTTCAAAGGAAGAAGCAACAAGCTGACATGGAGTACCAGTTGAACAAGCTGCATGAGCGTCTTCATGATGAACAGCGGCGAAACGCAGAAGTTAAGAAGGATAGATTGTCTCCATCGTCTATTGACAGTCAGTACTATGCAGAAAGCAATGGCACGCGCTCTAGTGGGCGATCTACTGCTCATACGTGGATGGCTGACGCGGATAGTATCATACACCAGCTAAATGAAGAGGCTGGACGTCTGCGTAAAGAGAACGAAGAGCAACGCGCACTAGCTACGCAACTCAAAAGTGAGGTTGAGAAGCTAAAGTTTGACCAAACGGTGCAATCCGCAAATTTTCAAGTTAAGATCCGAGGTTTCCAGAACGCGGTAAGGCCCAGCATACGAAAAAGACTCGTAAATATTATTTTGCTGATTGTTGTCACTTAATACGCCGTTTGTAGCTTCGAGAAAAGGACAAAAAGCTTGAAGCTGTGGAACATGAGTGTGCAAAGCTTCGTGGAAGTGTTGGCTCCGACCCTGTTTTCTCTAGTCAGAAATCCATGCGGAAGGACCGTCGCTCTGTATTTCGGAGATTAGGATCAAAGAAAGAGTTTGATGACGGCTACGACAATAACGATGCAAGCCGAGCATCGACAGCTATGCAGGCGGCACTGGCCCAGCGATCGGCTGAAACAACGCAGTTCCTCCGTCAATCCGCGCGACGGCTGAGTCTATGGCGTAACAACGGTGGTGTTGACGGCAATGAGGAGAATCGTTATTCTGGCAGTGATATGGGCGACTCTTGTGGTCATCCGTCACTCGTGCAAGAGGTCAGCGCAGCTCGTGTTGGTGCAATGGAGTCTCTAAAGAACAGGCTCACAGCTGTCAAAGACAAGTACTACGGGGAGGACGGATTGTCTGCGAGTGTATATCAGAACTCGGATAACCGAAGAGATTTTGCGGCGAGGGAGTCGCTTAACTTGGATGCATTACCACTTCCTTCTGGTTGGGAAATTCGTCTGTCTCGCTCAAAAAAAAAGCATTACTACTGCAATACGACTTTACGAATCACGCAGTGGGACCATCCGTCGATCAATGGAAGTAAGGTAAAGAAACAAGAGGCTGCAGCTGTGCAGCGCTCAAATAGGTAAGTGGCCTTTGCCATGCTGTTGCGGTTAGTGGACCTGCTGGCAAGCTATGACACTAACCATATTGAATAACGTAGGGGGGCGTCTACTATGGGAAGTCCGCCCCGTGATTCAATATGTACGCTTTTATGTTATTGTATGCATGAATATCCGCAACAAGTGCACTCGTCTCACCTGTCATATCTCGTTTGGTACTGCAGACGGCATGCCCACCATGGAAGGCCATATCTAGATGACGCCAGCTGAAGCGAATTGAGGTCGCAAGCCTTGCTCAGTTCAACCAGTAATGCATTGTAGCTCGGTGCGTTCGCTTTGCTTATCATCAGGACGCACGTCACTCTGCATATCGTCTCAGCATACTCGTGTTTGTAGTAGACCTGACACATGTACGCGTTTCTTTGGAATTTCAGACCGTAGCACAAAGTAATGCTCATTCGGTAAGAGTGTAGAAAATAGTTTACTGTTGAGGTTCAAATACTGTGGATACAAATGAAGAATATTAAAGCGCGTATCTACTTACCTGGTGTTTGTCATACTTCGATCCCTTACGGCGGTAATGTGCTGATGTTAGAAGGCTTTCTACACTCTGTGATGACTTCAACATTATACAGTTTGTTATGCCACATAACATCTTTGTGCCAGCAACCGTATTTTAGAATAGCCATACAGCCAACTAGTCGCCAATTTTCGCACGCACATACGTATCGCGGTTCACAGAAATATCACGACCGTCAAATACGGTCGTGCATGGAGCTAGTATGCACGCTTCTAAACTTCCAGCTGCTTGTATGGGATGGGAAGTAATAAAGTCCTCTTCGGATTGCCATCTCTCTGAGATACGAGATTGTAGCTATCCTCTGTGGCCAAGCCCATGACGCCTATAGCCAGACCCGATTTTTCGTCTTGGAGTAAAAGCCTCACAGTTGGACTGGCCACCGGTTGCACTATCCCAATATGCCGAGTATCGTGTGCAACTTGCGAACACCACCTCACTTCCCCTGGTTTGCGTATCACTGCCCATCCATATTAATCCACCCACCTGACCATCATGAATCATGCCATGAATCGAAAAAGCAGTCAACTTTTGAGCGACTAGTGAATGCGTAGCACTTGCATCTACTTAGCATCCGTAGAAAGAAACCACAACTTGAGTATCATCAAAGCGCATCTGGTAACTGCCGCTGAACTGATCTCATATTTCGTGATCTCACCGAGCGCGAGATCAACTACGTAGGTCATCTTCGTACACAATTATAGTAAACAGCAATCTAGTAGATGCTTACCTAAGCATATTGGTTCACGTGAGATACCACGCCCAAAACGTGGCACGTTGCTGCATCATCATCCCTGCGTTTATCTCCCGACTTCTGATGCTCTGCTGACACGGTATTTTTGGCCTGACTTAATAATTGAAACCATGCTGCATTCCAATATGGCCCGCTCGTTCGTTTAATATGACCACGCCAATCTACGCAACGGACGTGTCCTCGGGGCTGATCAAGGCATCAACGAAAGCTTTGTCACCTGTACCGCTTTCAACCATGTGCTGAATCGACAGGAAGCCATCACCGTTCATACGAAGAAACGTTTCATTGGAGTATGCAAGCGCCTTAAATGCTTGCTGCAGCACTGCAACATGAAAAGTAGCGCCATAGCTTCCAGTACAATTGCCTTCGGCGATCGGAGCGCACGAAAACTCGATGAACGCAGACGATGTGGGTGCAAAGCTGATCTCGCACGACCCAGTCTCTGATGTCGCGCTCAAGCTCAGACATTTTCTTTCTGACCTATTGTCAGGATTTCTATTATCTTCATCTGCCATAGAGATGGTCACACTTGCCGCACTGGGTAAGTCATAGAGCTCAGAAAAAGCGTCTCGAAGTGGTTCCGACTGCATGATGCAGCGTGCTACCACCGCTGACTGTTCAAACGAGCTCTCAAACTCCAACTGGCTCAAGTCTCCTCCTTCATGTTCTAGCACTTGCATTGAGCACTCGCACATAACACCATTATCTTCCACAACCAGCAATAAACTAGCACTCTACATCAACAGCAGTCATACATGTATAGATATAGTCAGTAAGATACCGCATTTTGTCTTCATACCACAGTTTGTTTCACCTCATTATACCTCAGGTTTGTATGTCATTCGAAGTGATGTCGTCACGAGAGCAGAGGGTCCAAACATAGACAGACATTCAATCAGTAGATTCACATTAAGTGCAAAACTCACTTGAACCTCATCGTTTACTTCATCATCTTCGTGTTGCTCTTCTATCACGTCTGAATCACGAATAATACCGAATTGATAGCTCTCAAATAGCTCCCGACCAATTGAAGTTTTCAGCTGTAGAGATTTTCCTTTTGAATGCGCCGTGAAGAGCAAACCGCGTCTATCCACGTCGCAACGTACGCGCTCATCACGCTTACCATGTGTCAAACAACTCAGTAGAGTCACAAGGATTTTGACGCTTTCAGCTGTGCATAATAACGTTGGCAATGACGCAGTGGCGTTGGCCATATCCTGATCGTCGTCGTCGTTGCTCCAAATCATTATTTGTATGGGATATATCTACTAGGTACGATTTTATCGTATAATACGGATACAGAAAATCTGTTTATCTCTGGGCTGACGCAGTCAAATGATTACATACGTATACATTACGTCGATCTCGTCACCCGCAAAAAAACGCAGGACATAGACAGTCTCTTTCGATGTTGAAGATCGCGTCATATGCTTCGGAAGAACGTGAGTGCCGCAGCTGAAAAGATGCTATAGCAAATCAATAGGATTACGGTCTGGTCGCATGCTGAAAGGACAAAATGAGACTGAATAAATAAAGTATACAACGACCGGTTGAGATTCATGCAAGAATGCCCAAGCCACGTTGAGTCAATCAATTGCACCTGCAAGTGATACGAAAATGAATCCAAGGTAAAATGCTAGTTCCTCTGTAGCTTTCCAGTGCTACCACACACGTTATTTAGCATTGACAGTACAAAAATGGATATGAAAAAGTATCATAGCGCGCTGAAATTTACATAGACACAGAGAGATCCGGGACACTGTAGCTATGATCTGCAGCAGTCTGGTCTTCTTCCAGTCCGACTCAAAATGGAGGTATATTAATTGACAGATGTGACCAGCGACGGGCAAAAAAAAGAAGGAGGAATAAGTGAATGACTCGCCCCTTTACTAAAAGCAAGAGATTTTGAACAAGTTCGTCCTAAGTTCGCACTGTTTGTTTGTTTTCTTACAAATTTAGTGTGCTCTGGATATCACAGTGACGGAACGAGAGAAAGGAACTGATCGTTGAGAACGAAGAAGTTGTGCATATGTATGATGGCCACTCCCCAAGTCTCCGTGTACAAACCCGTGGTTGACACGTCTGTATTCTCTCCGAGGCAAACCGACGATCCCGAGACCGTGTTGCTTCTGTCGCAACCGTTGCTCAGATCCAGTTTTTCTTCTTCTTCTAGTCTTTATACGACCATGGGCGGGTTCAAGGTTGGCAAGCAAGGTGCCATCGTGCTGCTTTGTTGTATCAATCTTCTTAACTATATTGATCGTGGAATTATTCCTGGAGCCCCTGAAAAGTTTGAACGGTTTATCACGGACACATTGGGCGTAAGTGTGCTGCGTCAGTCTGTGTATTTTGGACTCCTGACATCGGCCTTTATCGCTAGTTACTCGGTATTTTCCATCGTGTTTGGCTATTGTGCACTAACGCACAGACCTTTTCGCATTATTGCCTTTGGCATGACTGTCTGGATCGTAGCTGTGATCATTTGCGGTGCCGCGGAGATGGCCGAAAGCTACTATGTGCTGATCGTCGGGCGTTTATTGAGCGGTGTTGGTGAAGCCTCATTTCAATGCACAGCGACACCGTTTATCAATCGCTATGCACCTCCGACGAGGCGCTCGCTGTATTTAGGAATTTACTTGGCATCCATCACGGTGGGCACCGCGGTCGGCTACATTTATGGATCGATCTTTGCCAGCTCTTTTCTTGGCTGGGCTGGTGCCTATTATCTGGAAGGTGTTTTGATGGTCGCGTTTGTAGTCAGCTGCCTCGTAATAATACCAGATGAGTTGAACCAGGCTCCAGTCAAGATTGAGGGGCTGGAGAGCAAGCAGAGTGAGCTGCTGGTGATGCCTAGCACTCCAGGTGGCAACGAAAAAACTAGTGTGACCGCTTACCTGGAAGATAAAGAACGTAACAAGCCCATCGTGAAGCCTTCGTTTTTTGGGGAGTGGTGGAGTATCTGCAGCTGCGTTCCATTCTTGCTCATTATCCTTGGACATGCAGCTTACACGTTTTCGCTAGCAGCTATGAGTACCTTCAGCCCGGCCATCTTTATTGGCCTTGGGCTGTTTGAAAGCGAGACAACTGTATCACTTATATTTGGTGGACTTGTGGCTATTACCGGTACCATTGGTACACCAGTGGGAGGAGTTTTGGTGGATTATCTTGCAAAGAAGAAACCTTACGAGATTGGTCGTCGCTGCATGATCTCCGTGAAAGCCTTGTTCTATCTCATGCTGGCATCGGTTGTGTTTGGACTAGTGATGGTGGCCTTTGCTAGTTTCAGGATACCGTGTTTGATTTTCCTCACTTTGTGCCTCTTTTGCATGTGTGCATTATCCGTTCCTGAAACAATTGCCGTACTAGAGCTGTTCCCCAAGTCTCGGCAATCTATGGCCATTGCAGCGAACACGCTTTTTATTCACGCACTAGGAGATGTACCGTCCCCTATTATCTTGGGCCTTATTAAGGACGAGTGGGCTCCTCTCTGCGGCACTGTGGAAATTGACGGCGAAGCAAGGCTTAATCCTCGCTGTTCAGAAAATTACACTGGGCTTCGTAACGTGCTCCTTTTCGCCGTAGCTTGGTTGTCGTGGGGTGTAGTGCTCTGGGGTGCTTCTGTTTTGGTGATGAAGCGGAGATTGCGGGAAGAAAAGCGGCGTGCGGCTCATATTGGTATAATTGTCGATTCGTCATAAGGGGATTCAGTTGTATTACGACTAAAGTGTATTAGTCGCACCCAAGTAGAAACAAGTACACGTAGTACACGTATTGCAGTTCTAGTCACGTGCATATTGCTACTCACCTACCATAGTTTGCGTTGCACTGTATTCCACTAAGTCATGAATGGTTCTGCTTCTGTATACTTTGCGCACCCCTTCTGTTTCGGTACGCTCTACGCAAAAACAAGAACCTGCCAAAGGTTGTCTCACTCGCTTCACACCAAAACAATAACAGAAGCATAGCTTGGCACCGGCGCTCTGCTTCATGCTCTCCGTACATCTTTTGTTTCTAATGTCTACAAGTTCTTGCGATGGAGGATGGAAGCTCCATACTCCTCGTATTCGCTCTTAGTGATCCACATGTTCTTGAAAGTTGCAAGCGAAGCCAAAATGGAGCCACCAATCCATGTGGAGTAAATGCGCGTGGGCGGTGCCGAAATACGGATTTTGATGTCTCTAGGTGCTTTCTTGCGCACCTCGGCGAGTAGACGGTCGCCAAAGCCAGGGAAAAGCGTCGAACCACCGGAAAGGATGATTTGCGAAAAGAGCGTCTTACGCAGGTCCAGATCCGACTTCATAATGGCTTGCACCAAACATTCGTGCACCCCACGTGCCTCCGATCCAATAATCTCCGGTCGAAACAGCACCTCTGGAGCTCGAAATTTCTCAGGACCCATCTACATAACCAAAAAGCAGCACATATTATTGCTTGAAATTGAAAACAGCGCCTCTTTCTAACAGAAGTAAAATACAAAACCAAAGACTCACGTTGAGCACCGTGCCGTCCGGTAGGTAGTAGGCTGAAGTACCGTCTCCCGATGCGCTAGCAGGATTTGACTTGGCGCTAAGCATATCTTTGACTTCATGAGGAGACTTCTCAGCTTCAATTTGCTCTTCCTTAGTGGGGTTAAAGGCCACATAGCACAGCTTTTCCTTAATCTCTCGTACCACCTCCTTCTCTGCTGATGTTTGGAAATTATAACCTGCGCGACGCAGTAGCATTTGCAAGTGTTGGGTAACGTCTCGTCCTGCAATATCCATCCGAGTGATGGCGTGAGGTAGCGTAAAGCCTTCGTAGACCGGCACGACATGTGCTACTCCATCACCTACGTCCAGTACTACACCCGTTGTACGTCCTGAAGCATATAGACTCAGTACTGCCTGAGGTGATACAAATAGTGATGGCACATTAAATGCCTCAAAAAAGACTTCGCCCGCACGTTGGCGATTAGCCACGGGATTTAACGGTGCTTCTGTAAGCAACACGGGATGGTCTTCACTCTGAACATTAAGCATATCCTTTGAATATACGTGCTGCCATACACGATGCATACTATTCCAATCTGTCACAATACCGTGCTCCATAGCATACTGAATCTTAAACAATCCACGATGATGTTGGACACGATTGCCTACAAAGACGTCACCACCTTCATACGCACCACCAGGCATCATACGTGTATGTTTTGTAATTCCCACAAAAGAAGGAAACACGACTTGAGGTGTTTCTCCACCTGCAAATCCTGCCTTCATCAGTCCACTACCATTATCAATGACCAATGGTTGATTTCCCAACACTTCCATATTTGTTTTGGTTTTAGTATGACTAGAAATTTTATGGGGGAATCGTAAAAAGAATGGGTTTGTCCGAAACAAATGTCCTATTTGTTTTGGTATTATTGACCCAAAAAGACAGAAAGGAGCGGAGCGATGAGACACTTGATCATAGACAGAGAATAAAAGGGAAACCCTCAGGTAAAACAAGATGGACAACAACAGCGCGGACCGAGAGGTAACGGCGCTACTCGAGCAGCTACAAGGCGCAAGCAGTAACGCTGAACAGACAGAGTTGTTTCATCAGGTGCAGGAGATTGTAAAGCATCGTGATCCATCAGGTCATGAGCGACACGTTCTCCGTAGTGTGCTGCCTTTGCTTGGACAGCTTGCACAGCTGCAGAATGCGGCACTTGTGGCTTCGATCTTGCAGCTTGTGGCGCAGGAGGTGAAGATAGCAGCAGATAAAATAGATACAGCGTCAGTTGAGGTAGTAACCGCGACATCTGCGCTCTTGGCGGGACTCTATGACGTGTGTCACACTGTCTTACTGCTTAGCTACTCGACGGAGAAGAATGCGATCTTGGCACTGCAGCTAGTGCTTAATAATTTGCACGCAAGCTTTCAGATAATGCTTCGGGTAGAAAGTATTGAGAATTACGTGGATGAGGAGCCCAGAAGGTGCTGGGATAATACGATCCGCTGTTTGCAAGCGGCGGCAGACGTTGTGGCCAACCCACCCGAGACAGGAGACGGTAGTCACAGCGCAATGGTATGGTTACGAGCGTGGAAGCTGCTGGAGAGTGGTGTGATGCTTCTCAGTACGGCGCAAGATGCATCAGTGTATCGAGACCCAATGCGGTCTAACATACAGCCGAATATCTGTAGTTTGGACCAGTTGAGTAACACGAAGCAGAAGATTCTGAACAAGTCGCAACTGGAGGATTTTGGGGTTGTTATGTTGCAACGCATGTGCGGAGTTGCTGGAAGTGCATCGGAAACAAAACTCCCGCTCTCTAGACGGGAGTTGAGTGTGGTAGTAAACACCCTGTCACTGCTTGCAGCTGTGCGGCCGCAACATATGACGCATATTCTGCCTAGACTTACTTCTCTCTCCAATACAATCTCGATACCTGCAATACAGAAAACATTAACGGCAAATTTAGTCAAGCTGCTTAGCCACCCGGCGGCACAGGCATTTGCCGATGAGGTGACGGACGCTTTGATTGCTGTAGGGGCGTCTCAACGCGCATTTGCCGCCATTAGTAAGAGCAAAGAACAACGAAGAAAGTACACATCTGCACCGACGGAGGCTTCACTGCGCAGAGCAAGGATTGGTAAACGCACAGCGGCACAGTCCATCACCGAGCGAGTGGAGAATGCCAATGCGAACGCCAAGCGCAGACGTGTAAATCTGTCGGGGTCGTCAGCTTCTCCGATTTCACAAGAGAAGGTGACTCACGACGGAATTGTAAATATGCAAGCTGTAGAAGTAGCGAATCTAGTGCTGGAGAGCTTTGCTTCCGACATGCCCACTCCAGCACCACCTAACCTTCAATTGGAGTTAGTGCCCAGCGCATTGAAGACAAGAATGTCTACATTGCTTGCAAAGCTTGCAACTCCTTCATCAGCCCTTGCAATTGAAAAAAGCGCCAAGCGAATGCGTGACCCTCGCCTCAGACGCGATCCAAGACAGCAAGTGCAAAGCAAGGAACAGCCTGCACTTGTACCAATTTTTGATGAGACAGTTGTCGAAGAGGTGAGCGATTGGATATCAAAGAATGCTGCTACGATTGCGGAGCCGCTAGTATCTGTATCGGAGGACAATGTAGTCCAAGTGCATTTGAAGTCGGAGACGTCTGCTTGGCGTCATGAAATGGCTGTTGATGCTCTTGTTCGGATCGTGGAAAATGAATATGGGGTAAAAATTCGAGGTGATGAATCATTGCGTGAAGGCATTATTTGTCGGCTTGCAACAAACCCATGGCTTCTTTGCACGGATGAAAACAACGCGTTGGAGACGTTAGACAATTCACCGAAACTGCCATTTGTTTATCGAAAGATTTTGGATTTTGTGCTGGGCGATTATTCTGTGCGCTCAACACTCGCAACAACTTTGCTTTGCCAAGAGTATATCCGTGCTACATCTTCTCAGTTAAGCACCGTTTCCACCAAGGAAGTAGCGGCATCTGGTAGCTGTGCTGCTTACCATGTTTACCGGGCATCCGTTAACTATTTCTTTGATGCGCTCCAAAAAAAGATGGATCTTACTTCGTCGGCGGACAAGAAACTATTTGGAGTTCTAGTAGCGCAATTGCCACGTATTCCAGTGGAAATTCTTCGCATCATTGTAGCGCTATTCAGCGAGAAGGCTGGAATTGTGCTAGGCATCAGTTTGCTGCGTGATCTAGCAAAGGAACGAAAGGTGTGCCAGACGCCGTGTCTATTAATCCTATTGCGATATACATGTCATAAGGACGAGCACTACCGCAATTCTGCCATCCGATGCGTGGCGAACCAAATGTATGGAATCAGTGCCCTCAAAACCGGCATCGAAGATTTTGCGATTAAACTGGTGTACTCGCTACGAGAACCAATAAAGCCCAGTAAGGAGAGCGCATCTGACGACGAGGCTATGCCTGAGGTTGCAAGTGAGAACGACAATTTTGAAAAACCAATTATCGAAGAACCGACTGAATCAGGGGAAAAAGGCGACAACTGGTTGAAGAATCAAGTAAACCAAATTGCTCTTGCTGATAAAGTCACTTGTCGCGAGCTTGACGCTTATGCTGACAAAATTCAAGAAAAAACTGATCTTTTGAAATCTTTGGATAGCGAGCAAGAGATTCTCCGGCGGTTGGAACTGTACCTGGCGCTGTGCGCAAAGAAACCACCACTTTTGACACACGTGGTGGCAACGTATGCATACGCTTCGGAGACCGTACGCCAAGTGGTTTTCCGTGCAATTGAAAAGCTTATCAAGCATCTCAAGCAACGCGGAAGTGCAAATGTTGTCGCTCAATTGCACGGGTATGAGCCGAACGCCCTTGGATTGGTTTGTCACGTCATTCAGATCTTGTCAATTCGAGGTCGGCCAAACGAACCAAGCTCGTCGGGTACGGATGAGCTCGTCCAACAAATTTTGGAGCTGTATCATAGCCATGGACACATTCCAGACTCTATCTCCGTTCTAATTCCGATCTTGCCCAGCATCCGTGGCGAGATCTTGTTCCCATTATTGCCTCAGCTCCTGTCCCTACCCCAAGCTCGGCTTTCAGTCGCTATTACGCGACTATTAAAGGTAATGCCTCCACAAGCGGTAGCTCCGATTGACTTGCTTGTGGCGCTACATCATGTGGATCTAAAAACCGAGCCAACCATGCAAAAGAAGGTTATCAGTGCTATCAATTTCTGTGTGGAGCACCGCCATGCTTTTCCGTCGGATGTGTTGCTTCACGTGTGTCGTGTACTGGTCCAGGAAGAAAAGATTTCAAAACTTTCGCTCCGCACTCTTATTCTCAGCGTAACAGCATATCCAACGTTACAGCGCGACATGGCATCGCTCTTAGAGATTCTTGTTGACAGAAAGGTTTGGGAAATGGAGGATGCGCTATGGAAGGGTTTTGTCAAGTGCTCGGCACTCATTCAGCCGGCATCATTCCCTCTGCTGCTTCGCAGACTTCCTGTTGCTCAGCTTGCACTGCTGTTGAACGAGGAAAAGGAGCTGCGTGGTCTCATGCGTGAATTTACTGCCAGTCCTGATGGCCAACCTCTAGACCTTTCACCTGAAATTACTGCGCTCCTTGAAGACCCGTGCGAGCAAGCCAAGCATAAAAACATCGATGACGTTGAAACAACGGAGCTAGCAGTGAAAATGGAGATAAATAACACTGACCCGGTTAAGTTGGAGCCTAGCGAAGAAAGCTGAGCTTTGCTTCACCGAGTGGTTAGTTAATCTTTCATTGATTTGGACGTCGTCGATATGGGGCTATCAACATCGTTGTTAAAGACCTTTGGCTTGCAAGCGACTTGTTCAAGTCGCTTGCCAGGAACGTTCGTTCTAAGACAGTATATGCACTAGGATGTGGATGAGGCTGCCAACGGCGTCTCTAAGTGTTCAAGGTGCGGTGCTACAACAGCAAGCCGTTCACTGTCCGCCTAAAAAGTAAGCAATGTAAATTCTTTTCTCTATGTCCTGAGATGACTGAGAACGGAAGCTGCACAAGCTTCGGAATAGTAAAAGCTAAGCTGTTCATAAATGATAAAGTTTCACGTTCTGATGACAAGTAAGATAAAGTTGTATTGACACGTCACGCATGCGTAGTAGCACTAGTTCTATTTGCATACACTGACATAAAATGTTTGCTAAATCTAATCAGTACTTATTGGAAATAGTAGCAGAAATAGCTATTTGTACGTAAGGGCAAAATTAAAGGTATAGTAGTTATGGTTACTTGTGATATCAAACCACTCATCAGTTGGTAATCCTTACCTGTAGAAGCCTTTAAGGCTTTTACAAATAGGAAATGATGCAATATACAGGTCTATAGCCAAGTGCTTTAAAACTACCTGCTAGCCGAAGCAGCGTGATTACTGTGGAAGCATTTGCTGATAATACCAATCTTTTGAATAACCAACCCATTGGTATTGTAAAACACAATACATTTCCAGATGTTACTTTTATTGTGTAACTACTGTAAAACGACTAGTCAAGTAGCGAGACATTGTTAATGGAAGCAGATTCAGACAGAACAAGTTATAATAAATGTCATACTTCGTATCCTCCACCTACACACAAACAAACTGTACCTAGATGATCTATACTTGCCGGTAGCAAATGTTTTACATCACATGCACTTTCCATCAACGAATTTGCGAAACAATCTTTTGGACAAACCTTTAGTGTAGTTGTACAATGGCTGGTGCGGTGCAAACCCTGTGCGGTGCAAACTTTGCCAATGACGCTATATTCAGGACATTACATTGATTGTTAAGTTGGTGGACTCAAAGGCAATATGAAGACTGTAATCGTTGCAGCAAAACATTGTAGCTATCCCACAACTCGAGGTGACGACATTCAGCTTAATCGTCTTGGGTAACGTGACTACCAAGTAGTCGCAACAATCTGATCATGTATACAATCGCAGATTAGTCATGCAACAGTAACCCACACACACAACAAGCAACCAGGTAAATAAAACAAGCAGGTTTGTTCAACATGCACTCCGTGTTTTCTGACACTTTTCTGGGTATGTTTCTGTCCTGCTATCCACTCGGTGCGTGCGTAGGCCTCTTGCTTGCTCACGAATCTAATAAGTATTTGGTTCCAACTGCAAAAGCCAAAAGAGAAAACGAAGTGCTCATCAAGTGTCGCTTCGTATCAAACTGCCATATCCATCCAAACGATCTTCACACTGCTAACGGCACTTTCAATCCAATCGACAGGGGATATTAGACCTCTATCCAGTATTCGTAGCAGTCAGCATTCCGCAAACGCTTTAGTGCGAGATGCCGTGCTCACGAAGCAGCTTCTCTAGCTGTGCAATTCGTGCGTTAGCAGTCTCCAGCTCGGACTTCAGTTTGCCTTCAGGCGTATTGTCATTCTTGCTACCACCACGGGCGAAACGAGCCACGCGAGCAGCAATGCCGGAACCCACGCTGCTAGGCTTTGATGTAGAGCGTGCACGCTTGCCATTGTTAGTAATTTTACCCTGCATCTCAGGGCGCAGAGACATCAGCACCGGAGAGTTGTCAGCGCCACCCAACCACTCGTCGGCAGTCATTGAGGGAATACCAGCGTACGTGTCGGGGAAAATGTCGTCCTGGAAAGCATCCGACTTACGTGGAACAAACACATGCAGTGGCTCAATAGCATTCGACGTAAGCTTCAGCAGACGTGTTGTCTCGCACTTCATTATGTCGCAGCCACGTTTCGGAATCATTGCCATACCCTTGGCAGAAGTCGTAGAACGATATTCGCTGATAGGGAATGCAAACGGTTCACCCTCCGACATTTCATAATAGCGAATGTTACCGTCTCCTTTACCGCACAAGTACAGAAGGTTCGTGTCCGGGTCGTAGAATGGCATGATGACACCTGCAGCCTGGTCAATATCGACCTTCTTAAGCTCCTTATCAAGATTACGTGGGTCCCACACCTTGAATTGACGCTGGCTCTGGCGCGTAAAGCCAACCGTCACGAATGTCTCCTTGTTACCAAGAAAGCTAATCTTGACACTTTTTGTACCCATGTGCGCATTCTCCTTCTCCGAAACAACCTGTCCAGAACGAGCATCGTACAGACGCACTACTTTATCCTTGCATGTGGTAGCTAAGACACCACCAGTCCAACTCCAAGCTAGATCCTGAATCAAATTCTCTCCATGATCTTCCATCTTGACAGTTTGAGCACCTTTTTCAATATCCCACAGACGCACTGAAAAGTCTGAAGATGTACTCGCTAGTACATTATTCGCTGTCGGATGAAACTTAATAAGCGTCACCTTCCGTCCATGTCCTGTCAAATCCACAAGTGGATCCACGCATGTCTCTGTTAGCCCACCTTCTGGAATTCCCCATATCTTCACCGTCGTATCATCCGAAGCCGATGCAATCAAATGTTCATGAAATGGATTAAAATCAAAGTCAAGAATTGCACCACGATGACCCGAAATGAGTGGAAAATCTGGATCAAATTTTCCCACTTTCTCATACGGTACAACAGCCATCGCACCACCACCAGCTTGGATCGATACAGCAAAGAATTTAGTATTCCCTTTAATATAATTCTGCTCTCCCGTGGCCGTAGCAAGACGGACGTTTGTATAACATGATTCAAGCTTGGCTGGTTCCACGTACACATGACGAAATTTACTCTGACGTACAAAATGGCTCATGGTTGTTTTTGTAGAATAGATAAGATCCAAGGACTAAAAAAAGACAAAGATAAAAACGCAAAAATCCAAAAGAAAAAAATCAGTATTATTATCATGAGAATCAGGCATGGCACACCCCCTCGGGCGGGATCAGATGCATCGCTTTTCATCCGCGAGAAATGAGCGTCGTAATGCTCATATCACCCACACGTACGTGGATGATGCCAAGATATCGTACACAACGCATTGATACTGAATGTGCGATGATGAGATCAAGTGACTAGTTTTATACATTATCTGTCTATTATCCATCTTCTCTAAACATGATTTTGTTTTGTTTTTTAGACTCACCTTGTTGCCCTCACAGCTTCTTTTTTTGAATATGCACAGTGGGGGGAGTTTTAAAAACCCATACCATACGAATAAAAGTACTGTTGAAAACGCTGGGACAAAATAACACGACAACTCGCTGATTTGCTGCTATTGTTCGTTTGAAATTTCAGAGTTAAAGAAAAGCAAAAGGAGGAAAGTGTCAGAAAGCAAAACAAAGTGTCAAAAAGCAAAACAAAGTGTCAAAAAGCAAAAAAGAAGTGTCAAAAAGCAAGATAATTGATATTATTTAATTCATTCATGCCTTTATTACTATTTCGTCAAAATTTCGAAAACAAAGAAAAAGAACGAACAACTTTATCCAATACACGTCTTTGGTCTTTAGAAATGGGCTTCATGATGGCTTAAAAGTCCGTTCTTGAACTAATAAGTCAAATCCTACACGCTGGAGTTCATTTCAAAATTTTAAATTTTAGTCGTCGCCCCTTTGCGCTACAACTGTATGTATATGTGGCCAAAATAAAGGACTGGATCATTTTTTATGCCGTAAGCAGGCGCTTAGCATTTGTTCATCAATCATATGCAACAGCCTCGTATTACCGCACGAGGTCTGTCTGAACACACGATAGACCAGATTGTTCATGCAATCAACGCGTAAAAAGAACAAGTGTACATTGAGCTCTTACATTCACGCATCACAAAAGTGTCTTGCTGCTACATGTAGTCAATCAACAGGTATAAACATCCAAGGAGAACCCGTCAAGCATGTTCCGCCCCGGCCTTGCCAAGCTTTGAGAAGAGTCAAAAACGGGGCGAAACACTTTCATTCCGGCGATCGCGTCAAGGCGATCCGAAATTGTTGCATATCACTTCTGCTGGAGGTGCAATCTTCCAGCGGTGGCGTTATAAGCTTCGGTATAAGCTACATGCAATTTGGTTTTACGCAATTTATGTATACCGTGTACGGAAGCGTATAATGCCGGTCTGCACAACGGATTCCTTGCTGATTGAAATCGTGATATTCAAGATCCTGAGGTTTTGACGTGAGCTTGTAAATTAGGTAATATCCTGACTTACTGCAGAAAATAATAATCTACATAATTGTGGTCTAAATATCATAGCAGTACTATAGTATGAAATATTCCTGCAACATTATCGTATACTGATGAGATACTATATCCACAGCCCAATAGTACTATCTAATATCTAATGATTAGACCACAACGATGTCATAATACTACCTCAAATTGACTATACTAAATACTAAGATTTACTGCAATCATTAGGGACAACTTTATAAAGCGAATGTGGATCGAGTTGACTGACGCAACCACGGCTCCCGCCGATATGGCTATGACTATGAATGTACTGAATCGCCAAGATTTCATCGATATGAATCGCGGTATATACATACTCATTATTACCGCATATTTCTCTTTCTCTACACGCTTACTCTCTCGCTTTCCTTTTCTCTCTTTTTCTAGAGATGCACGAGTACGACGAGATGCGCGAGAAAATCATCAAGCGCTCACGAGAGATCCTCAAGGCTAGGTACCAATCATTTCAATACAAAGCAAATCTTATCGAGTGAAGAAGAAAGACAGCTAGGATCACACTGCTCACTACGTCTTGTGCATCACATAATGACGCTATCATTTTTCATTATACAGCAAGCAAGCAATCTTTGCATTACATCGGGCAGACAGTGTGGAAGCCTTGAAGCTGCTAGGCAATGCAGAGAAGGTGGAGTGAGTAGAATAGTTCAGTGATGGTGTTTTTCTAGTATTGCTCAATGTGTATGACATCAACCAGGTGATTCCAGAGCTGGTGGCACTAACGGTGAACAATTCTTCGCTGCGAGACGGTGCACTGGCGTCTTCTTTGGAAGAGTATGCAGAAGCCAAATGTTTCTTTTATTACCTCGATACCAAGTGTCTTTTGCCGCGCCAGGACGTTCCAGTCTTGCAGATGAATGAGTATCTTGGCGGTGTCATTGACTTTACTGGTAAGCCAGAGGAAGTCGACTGAAAATTATATGAAGTAGGTTGACAAGTGTTGGTTGGTGTTTTTTTGGTAGGAGAGTTGATGAGGTTTGCAGTCGTTAAAGCTACGGCAAGGGATGTGGAAGAGGTGAAACGATGCAAAGCCATGGTTGAAGCCATTTCCGGCGAACTCATTCAGTTTGACTTTAGAAACGGTCCACTGCGTCGAAAGTTTGACTCGGTCAAGTACAACCTGCGCAAGCTGGAGGTAGGAGTTGTCGTGCTTGGGAAATCTGAAGTACAATTGGTAAAAGTTGTTGAGTAGCCATTGCTGTTTTGCTGATGCATATTAGAACACGCTGTACGAGTTGTCGCTGGTCACGAACTCGGGTCTGACTGTACAGGCACACTCAGTGCTAGAAGAACCGGGGGTAGCATCAATACGCGAAGGCGAAGCATAAGTAGTCACAAACAAATTAAAATTGTGAGCGGCCTTCGTAAAAGAACCGATGGAGTTGCAACAACGAGATTTAACAAAACGGCTGACAATGTCCATAGGTAAACGACAATAGATCAGCGCAGTAAACTAGTCTCATTTCTTGTCAATGTCCTACATCAAGCTGCCATAGCCAGCCAGGGTACTCGTGGACGTTGTAAACAGCTTGTAGGCTTTTAACACCCACACAAGAGACAGCAGCTTCTTCCAACCAGTGCAAACGATGTCCACCACTGGCAGCCGTTTCCCTCCCAAAAGCATCACACGTTTTGCAGCACCATCAATACAAATTCAACCAGCTCTGCCTCCATTCGTTGCGGATTCGTGCTCTGCTTATCTCAGTATTACCTTACCGTCTCACACTAAAATCAGCCACAACAACCATGATCACAATCGACGTCCTCAAATTATAATAACTGTAGAAAAACAGCTCCATCGTGTGTGTTTTACCATCAATTATCGACCACAAGACAAGGGGTGTATATCGACCGTATACGTTTCGCAGAGCGCGCATCGCTGATACACAACAAAAATCAAGAGGAATGTAACGTTTTATTACATTGTCGCATCCGACCGACCGTGTCCCTGTTTCATTAACATAATGCATTACATTTTACCACCAACATAATCATAATCATACATGACAAAGAGTCAGAGACAAAAGTCAGAGAGGCTCTATTATTATCTCAGTAGTAAAATATCAAGCTTCAACGAATCGTCGCGTAGAACGTCTATGATTTGCTGAAAAAGAGTAGTTTTTTTCTCAAAATGATAAGAAAAACCCCTCCCACTAATTAGTCGCATAGTCTGAAAGCATTGATTTCAGCCATTTGATCTTCATGGCAGCTGAGCACGTACCGTTGGCTGCGGCCATTTTGTGCTATATTCAATACGCTATTCTTATTACTTTTGGACATTTACGTGATCATGCTGGTAGTATTTTTGGTGGTTCACGTTATTCTGATCATGCGAAAAGAGGGTATGCACCTTTGCTTGTAGCCTTTGAGAATTTCTATACGAAACGCATCTATCATCGGCTACAAGACGTCTTTAATCGTCCTGTTGCTGGTTCCCCAGGTATGTTGTATGACATTGTCTGAACTCTCTATTGGAGTTTTTTATTCTAGGAGACGACAAAAAAGGAATGGTTGTTTTATGTTGTACGAGCTACTCTTACTCATGGTTGTTGTTTACGCTATTATAGGCGCCCAGATTGACCTGATTGAACGCTATTCCGTGGATGAGAACAAGACACTACATAACAAAGATGGATGTATCCGACGCTGTGTGAATCTTGGTTCGTATAACTATTTAGGATTTGCAGATGACTGGATAAATCGATGCAGTAAGGGCGTTTTTTCTGCGGTGAAACAGTTTGCACTAGCGTCTACTGTACCACCCATGGAGTTTGGGACGACATTGGTACATATTGAACTGGAGAAAGCGTTGGCCAAATTTATTGGCAAGGAATCGTGTATTGTGTACAACATGGGCTACGCTACTAATGCAACCAGTATTCCCGCTCTCACGGTAAAAGGCACACTCATTCTTAGTGACGCGCTGAACCATACTTCCATTGTCAATGGTGCACGGTCATCGGGTGCTTCAGTAGGCGTGTTTAAGCACAACGACCCTGCACACCTTGAGAAGGTACTACGTACAAAAATTGCGGAAGGTCAGCCACGGACGCACCGTCCGTGGAAGAAGATCATAGTGATGATTGAGGGTATTTACTCCATGGAAGGGGAGATCGTACGTCTGCGCGAAATGGTGGACGTCACGAAGAAGTACAAAGCCTATATCTATGTGGACGAGGCTCATAGCATTGGCGCGCTGGGTAGTACTGGTCGCGGTATTTGTGAGTATGCGGGCGTCGACCCTAGCGAGATCGATGTCTTGATGGGCACGTTTTCCAAAAGCTTTGGTGGTATGGGTGGTTACATTGCTGCGTCAGAAGAGATCATTAGTTTTATCCGCAATTCAAGTTCAGGCGCGATCTACGCGACAAGTTTGTCTCCGGTGGTCGCCCAGCAAGTTTTGACGGCGCTGAACATAATTGCTGGGTGGGACGGCACCGACCTTGGCCGCAAGTGTATTGCATCTTTGCGCGACAATAGCAACTATTTTCGCCAGAAGTTGATGGACATGGGTGTGGTCACGCTGGGTGACTTTGATTCGCCTGTGATCCCGGTGATGTTGTATCACATGTCAAAGGTAGGTGAGTTTTCTCGCGAGTGTTTAAAGCGCAACTTGGCCGTGGTGACGGTAGGATTTCCTGCGACGCCGCTGCTGCTCGCTCGCGTACGCTTCTGCATATCAGCGGCTCATACGAGAGAGGATATGGACATGGCTTTGAAGGTACTGAAAGAGGTGTCAGAATTGTGCAATATCTGCTTTGAGAGGAAGGTATAAGACCGTTGTTTGTGCGTGGGCAAAATGCATGCGAATTAGCTTAGACGCCGGATAGCGAGCCAACTATGCCTTGGTGCTGCTAATAAATGAAGGCCATTGCTACATAGAAACCTGTACTGCTTGCTGTTGTTTCGTTATACTACTACATGTGAAGCATAAGTATTGCTGTACCGTTGCTGGGACCGAGGTTTTTACTCGCAATATACGTAGATATCGAATAATAGTGAATACTTTCGCGAGTAACTTGAGTGTGATGACGAATGGTCAGTCAGTATCCTGGTATCCCCAAGCTTGTATTTCTGTATTTCTCATACGCATTAAAGACAAACAATACGAAGTAAAAATTGAAGCAGCTGAGCAACAACTACCTAAAGAAGTAGGAAACAAAGCCTACAGAGTCATTCCTATCAATTGGAAGAGTTGTTACCATGTGACAAAAGTTAGGACTTAAAAACGATTAAGCTCCTTTTAATGAAAAACCATGCCCTTGGGCACCTTCAAGTAGATATTTAGGTGCTCCTCTCTTTGGCCTTAAAGGGCAGCAAGAAGAAGGGGCACAGAGTGTACATCCCAGCGGATAAGGTGGTTGTGGTTAAACAACATGCGCAAAGCATGGAAACACTGTAGCAAATCGACAGCTCAAGTCCTACTTGGATACGGTCAACCGTCAGGAAGAGTCAATAAACGATTCTTGGACAGGTGCTTACACCCTGCACCCAAGTGTGAAGAACGTGTTACTAAGAGCTCTAAGAGTCGAAATCTGGATTGGACTAGAGATCAAATTGGTATAAGGTCAGCACTCGGCGCGCCGAAATTCGGGCAGGCCCTAGGACGAAGGTTTGGTTGAACAACGGGTGATCGTAAATGCAGTCACGGTGCAAGAGTCAAAGCATTATGGTGTGGCAATCAGAAGTAGCCACCGAAAACATAAAATGATTGCTGTGGCTCACAAGATGGATGCTTTAAAGTCGAAATTGACGTTTGGGATATTGTGGTACCACCGCATGTTTTGCATAACAAGTGGGTTAACTAGACTAAGACTAATGCAAACAGAGATACCCAACAATAAAAGGCTTGTTTGGTTGTTTTCGGTAACGAGAAAGTATGTGAAGCTGACTATACGCTGACTATTGCGGCCGTAATTCTTTGAAAACGGTCAAGTTGATTTTGGTGGCTCTTTGGGCGGTGGAATGTACCGGCACGTCATGGTGATGCACCAAATGCATACGTTAAGGCCGAAAAGAGGAGCACCTAAATATCTACGTGAAGGTGCCCAAGGGCATGGTTTTTCATTAAAAGAAGCTTAATCGTTTTTAGTGCAATATTTGAATGAGCTAGCACTACTGCTAAGGAGATCACTATATGGACTAAAGCAAGCGGATAGACTATGGAGCAAATGTCTACACTTTATTTTTATTCAAGAAACAAGTTGACCATAAAGTCATTATGAAGCCCCATGAATTTGAGTACTTCGCCTGGGTGACGAGGCAATCTCTCTTAGGTATCTGTCAGCTTATTTTGAAACCTCGCGGCTATGTCCTTTGTTTCAGGAGCTTTCCATAACGCTTCGAGTGATTAAACACAGCAGCATTGTTGGAATTAGCCACTAAACGTCAGTTGCGTATTTTCTCTTAGTGCGACCTTTGTTGAAGTCGTTGACGTATTCTTTCCAGACTGAAAGTTTTGGACTGGCAACAATGTCACCCACTACGCCGCTTAGGTTCATGTATTCGAGAGTCTTCTTGGCCGACTCGACGCCCTTGTTCAACCAGACTTTTACATGTACTTTCTGAAGTTGATTCAAGTTGGTTTTTAACAGTGCACGACGGACACATGCTTGTATCAAAAGTACGAAGGTGAAACGTGCACGGTAGTCGGTGTATATGTTGATGACGTGTTAGTCACAGACACCAAGTAAAGCGCTGTCGACGATTTTCTGCGAAAATAAAAGTATGGTTTATTTAAGACTTGGGAGCTGTGAGAAAATTTCTAGGACTACGGATTGCGAGGTACGACTCATATGGTTATGTTTATATCAAGAGGTCATGATCGATACACTGCTGAACGATTTTGGGTTGGAATCAGCGAGCGGGATACGGATCCCAATCGGAGATGAGTGCAATCTGGACGATAGACGAAATTTGGTTCACCTAACTGCAAGCGGTGCGATGGTAAGCTAAATGTGAATTCTTTCAACCGTTGATGGGAAGCCTACTATAGATAGCAAGATGCACGCGTCCAGACGTTTGTTTCGTTGTTCACAAGGCCATGAGACAGACGCACGAGTCGAAAGCAAAAGGTTAAAATACGCAAAGCGTTTGTTAGATATTTGAAGATGTTGCAAGGTTAGAGTTGCATGTAATGGTGTAGAAACCACGTCGAGAGATATCCAGATCATGTTAAAGCGACGAGGGTTTTGCTGCCGACAAAGACTAACCGTAAGTCTGTGTCTGGATGTGTGCTAACAATGAACGGTGCGGTCGTGCCTTGGTTATGCAAGAAGCATTCAAATGTATCATTGAGTAAGATGTAGGCTGAATTCATATCCGGTTCGCATACTGAACGCTAGTTGTTTAAGATTAAGAAGTTGCTAAATGAGCTGAAGCTACGCGTGTGCAGCCCATGACAGTGTGGAATGGGCAATCCGGTTAGCTCGAGAATTAGAAGTGTACATCGAGCACGAAGCAAGTTTATATACGTTTCAAGTTTTTTGTCATGCTTAAGAAGGAATTGTGGTCCCAAGATTCACATCATGATGCCGACATATTGACAAAGTCTCTACTGGAAATAATCTGTATATTGGTTACAAGTGTTACTAGGTGTGACCGAGCTACCGTAACCAAGCTACTATACGATCGGTGGCGCAGGGCTGCAGGCATTGGCCATTCCATCGGGATGTATTCCTCCCTTCTTGGAGGCAGCGTGTCTTTGACGGCTTGGTTCTATTCGCGGTTACTTGCTATTGCTATTGTTGTCTTACTTCTATCCTTACTTTTCTTTTATGCTAATTCTACTTACGCCTAAAACTAATAAATTATTAGTAAACCAAGCTACTATACGCACTCAGTGCGGAGGGAAGGACTGGCTTTACGAGTTTTACTTCTTCGGGTTCTTGTTCCTCTCAAGGCTAGCATCACAAGCTTTTGCCTTCTTTTTGTATACAAGCAACGTCTTTTATGGAACCAGAATTACCGATATACTTCCTTCACAAGGCATATGCTCAAGCAGAAAATGCTTAACTGAGCAGGTTTCAATTTGATTTCTTTTATTTTCACCTTCTTGCACTAATGTAGAAGCACCTGCTCTATACTTAGTCTTAGTCATTTTATTCAACTAACTATGTTGCTTTCCTACTATATATACATATCCATAGTACCTTAACCAAGTACTATGGCGACGCATTGTACCTTAAGTACAGTCACACCAAAAAGGGTCTCTCTACCATTGTACCTTAGGTACGGTTACACAAAAGGGGTGTAAGCCTAGTGTACAAAAGTACAACTACACCAAACTAATGTGGCAGGTGTGTAGGCAAAATACTCAGAAGGAAACGTCAAAATGAAGTGAAGTAAAACTGGGTTAAGAGATTGAATAGCAAGCACCGACACAGGAAATCGTCATGCTGATCGTATTCCACTTATTCCACAGACTTATTTGACCATTAATGAGGTAAAAGAAGAAGCTTTGGAACGAGAATAAGCCATAAAAGTGTATTTTGAAGACAGTGTCGGTAAAAGCCGTTTAGCAGACTTTATATGGTGTTTGCGCCGAAAGGCCGATAGATCACAGGCACATCATACGAAATGGATGGCTGATTAATTTACTGATAAATGTTAATCAAGGCGAGAGGTAATTTGACTGTTGACTGCAATAAACTATTGTGGTGCATTTGATTTGGATGAATATTGTCGTCTCATTTGGTACTAGAAGATCGTTGGGAGAAGCATTATGGTGGATAAGGAATAAGCACAGTGTTTATGGGGATATATGAAACGAGGACGACTTGACATGGACAAAGATTTGGCACAAGCGAGCTTAGGAATATCTTGAGGATGAAGACCATTCCACTACATGTTGACGATGACGGTGAAGATTGGGTGTTGAGTGGAAGTAGTAATCAGGTAATGAGTGTCCTAATGCCTGTTGTTGGTTGAACGAGGGCTCTATTGTAGTCATATCGCCCTTTGCAATGGCATTATCTATTAAGCGTTTGAATCAACATCAGCAAGTGCCACGTGACATGTTCTATATCAAATCTTATTGTCGAGAATGTTTTTTCCAGCTCAGCAGCTCATGTGCGGTATTCGGATTCCGATGATTAAGATGACAATGGAGGATACCGGATAAAATTCAATTTGACCTTTTTGAACGATATGTAACAGGTGGGAGTTTGTTTACTCGAGAATCTAATAGACAATTGCTGCAATGGATGTTGTGAATAGCAGCAGGGTGCTTTCATACCATATATTTAGTTATAATTAATAGTAAACTCTAATTTTGGTACCAAAATACAAAGTGTCAGTGTAATTTTATAATACAAAATTTCAAATGAAACTGAGAAAGGTGCGCAATCTCACATTTCAATACAAACGTGCCGAGGTTTTTATAAGTTCATGACTATAGTTTAACCTCTTGATTTCAGTATCGAAAGGGAGTGGTTGATACTAAGAGGTCACCCATACATATATTGCAACCATTACATTCACTCTTAATCTGCCGATAATGTCTCTGTCGTCATCCACGGCACCATTGCATCGTGAAGTGCGTCGCGTACAGGCACGTCACCGTCGACGTGAGGCTGCTGCACCTTATTCTATGTTCAAACATGTTGAAGGAGGCGAAAAGAGGGATGAAGAGACGTCGTCTACACGCAGAGACGGGTTCTTTTCTCGTCTTGCTAGTTATATTCCTATAGTAAATAAACTAATGAAAGAAGAAGAAGAAGACGAAGTGGAAGAAGATCACGTAAAAACACGAGATAGCGAGATGGAAGACGACATTCAGACAACACAGGAAAATGATGAAGAAGAAGAGGAGGAGGAAAAGAAGAAGGAGGAGGAGATGATGTTGTGTGCAGGAAAGATAAAGAAAACCATGTTGGATGCTGCTACGTCGCCCATGAAACATGAGGTCACACACAAGAAGAAGACATCGCCACGATTTTTGAGACAAAACAAAAGCAAGAAAGGATCTCAGACACTGAGCTTTTCTTCTGCTTCTTCTTTTTGTGAGAGTGGTAGTGAAAACGGTGAAGATTGTCTTGATAATGAGGAAAAACGTGACGATAATTGTGTATCTCTTCCTGGACCCTCACAGCAGTCCAAGAAAGTGCGCAGCATTACTCAACGTCGCAGGAAATCTATTGCAACGTCGCCTTATGACTCGGCCCTGGCGGCGATTAAAGAAATGAAGACCATTACACTCGAAGAGTATGAGCGACTGCAGCATCAACTGCATGAAATGGTGGAGACAACGCCCCAGACGCAGCTGGCGATGACACAAGCTGCTTTGGCCAACGGTCTTGAGCGCCCGTTCACGCGGGGCTTCCCAGGTCCACCGTCGTTTCCAGGCTATATGTCTGGCTTGACTGTTAATCCGAGCCATGATTCCTTGGTCATTCAGAACGAAAGGAAGCGTGGATCTGCGGATGGTGTACCCTTTTCCAAACGTCCTAGGAATCGCGAGAACGCACAATCTATCTTTTCGGGAACCTCTTTGCGCGGACTGCTTACGCGTGAGGAACGCCTTCTGCGAAAGCCGCGTCCTTCACGTCTTTTGACAGGAGCTAAGCGTAACGCCTCCGAGCGCAACGCGTACTCTGCTGCTGTTGTGGAGAAGATTTTGACGACGCTCAACAAGTTGCAGACTCCGCTGGAGCGAGAGACGCAGAAGCCGACACCGTCTACATCGATGTCATGGGCGAAGTACCATTTGTCCTTGGTGGATGGTCAACAGAAGAGCCTTGGCAATGAAGCGGAGGCTAACAACGATGACGTGCCTCCGCCGACAACTACCGTCCCTCGCGTGGCATTCCCGCAACCTTCGGCGATAGTTGCTGCTTCGTCGTTTGGTGGCACACAGAGCACTGTGGTTGATACTCCTCTAAAGAGCGCTAATGCTGTGTCAAACGGCGTGGCCTCGTTGTTCTCGCCACAGGTGATATCTATGACCCCTGCACCCATTGCCAAGATATTTGCAACTGGCCAGCTACAGTATCAGACGACAGGCCAGTTCAAATTTACACTTCCGGTTCGTGTTGAAGGAGTGCAGCAGGCGGAAGTGGATGACGAAGATACTCGTGTTCAATTTGTGTTTTCTCCTCCGCCTAGTATGCGTGATCCACCCGTGAAAGTTTCCAACCGAAAGACTGCACGTAAGGATGGCGGCCACGCTCCTCCATTCGACTTTGTGCCTTTGTCACCCAAGATGAAGGTGTCTGAGTGGATATCAAAGCCACCAACTGTTAAAGAGCTCGAGAAGCCGAAGGCTGACGTAGGAAACTTTGTTACGGATGAGGAGGGTAGTTCAGATATGACGGGTGCTGCACCTCCTGCTTCTCTCACAGGTGCTGTGAATCCTCTTGCCAGATTCATGCAGCTGAAACCTGGGCAATGGAAGTGTCCTGCATGTAGCGTTTTGAACGAGGCGATAAGTGCGAAGTGCCCATGCTGTGAAACAGCTAAGCCCGGAGGTGATGCTGCAGAAAAGATTTCTTCGACGGCGTTAAAAAACGCTTTTGGAGAAATTACATCTAGTGGCTTTAGCTTTGGTGTGACCACTATAAATGATAAAACGATTGATGCCGAGAAGCCGGTAGGTGGCTCGATTACGGAGGGTGGCTTCGGAGTCCCTTTTGTTGTGGACTCGAAAAATGATAAAGAGAAGCCTGCTACATTTGGTGGTTTTAGTTTCGGTGCACCTGCGTCTGATGCAACGAAGGATGCGGATAGTTCTGCTGCGGCAATAATCAAGTCGGGTGGATTCAGTTTTGGTGCACCTGTGGCTGCTGCAGCCAAGGATGCTGATAGTTCTGCCGCGGCAATCACGCCGGGTGGATTTAGTTTTGGTGCGCCTGCGTCTGCTGCAGCCAAGAATGCTGATAGTTCTGCTGCGGCAATCACGCCGGGCGGATTTAGTTTTGGTGCGCCTTCGTCTGCTGCAGCCAAGGATGCTGATAGTTCTGCCGCGGCAATCACGTCGGGTGGATTTAGTTTTGGTGCACCTGCGTCTGCTGCAGCCAAGGATGCTGATAGTTCTGCCGCGGCGATCACGCCGGGTGGATTTAGTTTTGGTGCACCTGCGTCTGCTGCAGCCAAGAATGCTGATAGTTCTGCCGTGGCAATCACATCGGGCGGATTTAGTTTTGGTGCGCCTTCGTCTGCTGCAGCCAAGGATGGTGATAATTCTGCCACGGCAACTACGTCGGAACGATATAGTGCTACAGCCCCTGTCGCTTCCTCGGAAAATAAGATTGCCGGAGACTTAAGTTCTGATGCTACCGCTGTATTGAATGCGAGAGCGGCTTTTTCTGCAAGCGCTGCTCCGAACTCGTTTGGAATTTCTGCTTCTGTAAAGAAGACCGATGATGCATTGACGAAAATGTCTGCCGTGACCAGTGAGGCTGCTTCTGCTCCATCTTTTTCTTTTAGCGCACCGACAGCGCCGACGCCCACTCCAGATCAAGCGTCGGCAGCTACGAAATTAGCGAGTGTCTCGAGTGGGTTCACGTTTGGTGCCACCAATACCAACACCGCTGACAGCAACAGCAAGGGCAAGCGTAAAACACCAGAGGCCGAAGCACGAACCAACGATTCTGCTCCGTCGTTCAGTTTTGGTATGGCCATGCCTACGAACACTAAGGCGGACGCTGGATTCAGCTTTGGCGTGGGTTCGGGGCCGATGCAGGTGAGCCCGAATGAATCAGGTCGTCCGAACGAATCAGGTCGTCCGAACGAATCAGATCGGCCGAAGAAGCGTCTGGCTGGGTCTGCAGACTCGTCCGGCTCAAAGCCTGCCGGATCGGTTTTTGCGTTTAATATGGCTTCAAAGCCACCTCAAGTGCCAGCCAAGGAGCCCGCTACGACATCTTCGTCGACACCTTCATTCAACTTTGGTGGATCAAGCAGCTCTAGAACCACGCAAAACCCGAAAGAGTCCACATCTTCCACTTTTAACTTTGGTGTCACCTCTACCGAAAAAGCTAGCACACCGATGGATGCGCAGAAACTGCCTTCTGCGACTGGTTTTACGTTTGGATCATCGTCGGCAGCAGAACCCAAGTCTACCGCTGGCTTTGGACAGAACGCAGAGTCTAAGACTCCTGCTTTTTCATTTGGTGCTTTGGCATCCACTTCGGCGCTTACTTCGTCTGCTTCAGCCCGTGCTACTTTGACTCAAGCCACTCCAACATCTACTTCATCTCCTGCAGGCTTCACTTTCAGCCAGGACACGACGTCTGCTACTAGTAATGTCCCTGCTTTTAGTGCTGCTGCGTCTTCTGCTCCCGCGTTTGGCTTTGGAGTTTCTGTGCCAACGGCGCTTCCAGCGGGAACGTCGACTCCTCTAATCGCGGAGGTGTCATCGGCTGCTGCTTCGACGCCGGCGTTTACGTTCGGCTCGTCTTTTGTCAAACCAGCGGGATCTCCAACGTTTGGCCAGACGTCTGCAAGCACATCGAGTTTTAGTTCTACGTCGACTGTTCGTGGACCGAACACGTCTAATGTGTTTGGATCTGGAGCAAACGCAGGAAGCTTTGGTAGTACGTTTACTGCTACTCCCTCGACGACGTTCGGTACCTCTGCATCTTCAGCTCCAGCTGCACCAGCGTTTTCTTTCAAAACATCAAGCCAATCTCCCGCTGCAAGTGCGCTCGTACCCGCGGCTGCAACCCAGTCAGCGTTTTCGTTCGGGGCATCAAGTGCCTCGTACCCCGGCTGCAACCCAGTCAGCGTTTTCGTTCGGGGCATCAAGTGCTCCAGCCCCGAGTGGATATGGAGCTGCGCCTGCAGTCGTAAGTGGCTTCGGATCCGGTGGCCACACCGGTGGATTTGGCGCCGCACCTGGTGGCTCAGAACTTCCAGTCCTGCGCCTGCCTTCGGTAACCAGTCTGATTTGGCATTTGCTCCGCCGCAGTCCACATTTCCAGGATATGGTGCACCTAATGGCTTCAGCAGCGGCCCACCGAGCTCTGGCTTCCACCAAGCAGCTCCTGCGTTTGGCGCCGCTCCAAACACATCTTTCGGGGCTACTACCCCTGCTTCTGGTTTCGGAACTCCTGCTGCAGGAGCTTTTGGCGCTCCCGCTGACGGTGGGTTTAACATCGGTGCTGCTCCGCAGCATGCTAAAGGTAGACGCATTCTAAAGGCCAAGAGCCGCAAACGGCGAACGTCATAACCCGAGAATGAAGATTGGTATACCATGGAATGTTTTCTTTTATTCAATTGTGGCGATAGCAACTTCATTATTGTGGAGAACGTGGTCAAGTCAAGCAAGAGGCTGGCACGACTCGATAATAGCTTAACTGCTTTACTAGAACATCTTCGGTGCGTTTGCGTTGGGAGTAGCCTTAATTTGGAGACCGATGTCTGACCTTGTGGAGCTTGCGCAATGAGAACCGATACAATAATACCAAGACGAACACGTCGTTTGTAGCAGGGCAGCGTAACCTTGGCGAGCCTAGGATTGCATGTGCTGATTTACAGGAGCCTGCGCTTGGTTTGAGCGTGGCATTGCTATAATGCACTTCAAGACGTTGTCCGTATTGTACTGGCATGCCGTATGCTGTTCAACGCAATGGAAGCGCAGCAAAGCTTGCAGAAGGAGAGGTCAACTTCAAAAAGCGCTGGCGGAAGACAAAGATCCTGGTAGCTAAGGACGGCAATGATGCTGGAATCATTGTGCGAGTCGATTTGGTCCGTAGTCAAAGCTGTGCCTTAAATATGTGGTCATCTATCCGAGTCAGGTAGCCGCTATCGCCAATCTAGCTAGAATGCCCATGATAGCCAGCTCAACGTTTGTTGAATGAAACCAACATGTTTAAAGCGCCACATTCGTTCTGTGGCAATGATACGATGCATTGAGACTAATTACAAGACGTCGTCCATAGCGACTACCTAGGTCGATCCTCCGCCCGATTTGGAACCGACAGCTCACACGGGTACTGCTTACACCTTCGCAAATGCTTCGTTGGAGGTCTCGAACCTTCGATGTAAGCTCAACCAGCTGGGATAGGCACCATCTTATTCCTGACGCGAACTTTACTGCAGACATACCAGGCCATCATTCACGGAGCTGCAAGTGCTCCCCATCTTTTGGGACACTTCCAGAAGAACTACCTAGAGTAGCCATATTGATGATGCAACGCTGCAGGACTGACGCAAGACCAAGGGTCATCTTTGGTGTAGGAACAAAGACGACGGTCCGTTGATGTTTTCGTTCAAGAGCTGACAACAACGATAAGACTGCCACTATGACAATCGATATGGGTCTTCCACGGTCAACAGCAGATAATGGTAAACGCGATGACGAGCTGAACTGATTCAACGTGACTTGCTCATGACTTTCACGTCACATACATACATACATCACATGCCACACCGGACAACATGCGCGCTCTTGAGACAAACATTACGGCACTGTTCAGAGGTCATAGACATCATAATTGGTTGTTGCTCAATGTTGGGCTTACGAGAGCCGTTGTGCAGAACGCCAATAAGTTGCTCAGCCTTGCCGGCAATACTTCAGTGCTCTTCCAACACAATTATTAGCGAAGCCATTCGATGTCATGCCAGATGCTTGCAAGTGAAGCCGCAGAATGGTAGGTGGCACCGGTGCTAGCAGTCTCGCGCGGTAGATTTGACATGCTTCTTATTGACTCGTCTTTCGATCAGACGCCGGCCTTTCTCACTCGCTTTGTCTTTTCTGGTCTTCTTTATCCGCTTCTTTCTTCTATTGCTTCTTCTTCTTCGTCTTCTCCGTCGTCGTCCTCGTCTTCACCTTCAGCACCGTTGTCTTTTGTGTCGTCGCCAATACTCTCAGCTCTGCTCTTGTCCTCGTTGTTACCGCCCATTGTGTTTAACGCAGCGTTTGTGAAAAACAACTTTCGCCATTCGTTGCTACACGACTGAGTCACCTTTACTTGTGCTATGAGGCTCTTCTCAATGTGGTGCATTTTATACGCGCGCACCTCGGTCCCACTGATATTAATATGTGCTTGAGCCTGGGCACATTCTTCCGAGGTCGGGAACATCAACAAAACGTTCCAGTCCATTAGCTGATTATATCTCGATGCGTTCTGGTGGCCTTTCCGGGCACTTCGGCAACCTGGAACAGGTAGTGTAGAGCGCACCGACACTTGCAATACACGATCATCTCGTGGATCCATGGTACAGTAAGTGCGGTGAATTGGTGCAAATACCTTTACAATGCCTTCTCCTTCCCCTTCATGCAACTTGCTGTCGTCATTTTGATCGGGGATCTTTTCCACAAGTACAAATGCCTCGGGATTCATCACCATCAAAAGCCGCGTCGGCATCAGCAAAAACCGCTGTTCGCGATACATGCACCTGAGAGATACCATACCGTTCAATGGCGCTGACGAGCCACTACCGCACGCAGCATTCGCAAGTACACTTGTACGCGGGTGACGGTAGACAACAAACCGCTCCAGCCTATCGTTTACATAGCTTGGGTCGAGGAGTTCGCGCAATTTTCGAAGTGAAAGAAACACCCGCATGGATCTACGACACTCTTCCATTTCGTTTGCGGGGTAGCGCAGCGGTAATGTGTCCCGCGAACCAGCCCACGCTGGAGAGGTAGTAGCCTCCTCTTTCTCAAGTGGAATGAGGCATTCAAATGGTGACGAGGAATCCAGGTGCAATTCCATTGGAAAACAGTTCCGCTGAAAATTTGCAACCTCTTTTTCTAGCACGTAAATGAACAGATCCACGTCAGCCATTACACCGCGCATACTCTCCATGACAAGGCATGCACTACTTGAGTGAATGTTTTTAAGTGTTGTAGCGTGCTGCTGAGTGAGGCAACGGGAAGGCGGGATGCGTGTGTCCCCCGCAATATCCACGAGCAAGCGCGCGCACAGTTGCGTGCTAAACAAGCGCGAGCTTTGCTTTTGCACAAGGACCTCCAATGCCAGCTCGACTAACCAAAAGGGGTATGCGTCGGTACGGCACGACAAACCATTGTCTATTTCAGTAGCGTTGGACACTTCATCATCATCTTCGCTTAGTGAAAAATCTTCCACACCGACCTTGTCGACGATAACATCTTTTTTAGACTCCTCTTGAATTTCTTGCGAGTCAGAAGATTTATACGGCGATGACAGGGCTGTAGAGGCTGGTAGAACCAAGCCGTCGGTCGTGACAATATCTTCGATTTCGTTCAATTGCGTGAACTCATCGTGACCGTTAGCAGTTGTCCGCTTGTCACCACAATCCGCAAAATTCCCGTGGCGGTGCCGCAAGGGTAGCATGTCTAGTTCCCGTAGCAAAGCATGGTCTACCGCCTTGTTGTTGACAATGGCTAGCAAAAGCATCACAACTGTAGAAGAGAGACGCTCATCGCTTGAACACAGCAATGAGAGAAGAGACTGGCGGTAGCAATTGGTGCCCTGCGGGACAAATGTTTTCACCTCCTCGATTGGCCATTCACCCATAACAAAGCGCGTTTGAACGTAGCACAACGATGACTCGCACGTAGCTGCTGAATGAGGACGAAACACATGCATCGGAGGCGCTTCCGTATCCCATCGCAAATAAGGTTGAGGAGATAGCGGTCGTAGCGAGTTGTCTGTTGTCACGGTATCTTCATCGTCGTCATTGCTATCCACCGATTCCAAGCAATGCAAGCTGCTATGCCGCCGTCTAAACCCCGTTCCAAGATCTACTGCTGAGTACTCACAGTCTTCTGCCGCGTCAGGCGACATCAGCATAAAAGTAATAGCATTCACGAGAGGTGCATGCTCCAAAATGCCCAAAAGTCTAGTAAGCAGGTAGAGCGCTAGCTGTGTCGAAACTCGTTGTGGCGGGGGTCCGCAATCTGGCAGGATACTAGTCGCCAACAAGCACCTAATATGTCGGGAAAAAAGCAGATCTCCGATTTTATAACACAACTCCGGTACATTCACATCCAACAGGTCCTGTAGATAGAAGCAATGATCAATGTACGCGTCCACTGCTTCTTCTAGTTTTTCCGCATATGCCGTTCTCTGCACGTGTTCCTCAGGTGAAGGCCAATTATTCAGCAGTCCTTGCAGTGTCAATGTCAAGTCGTTGGCCATCTCAATAATATCCCGAAAGTAATTTAGATTATCATACTGCAATACAAATCGACGTACTCTTGCATCCGGTACTTTCAAAACGTTAAGTGTTAATGTTTTCACGGCAACTTTGACCATTGTTTCATTAAAGCGTCCAAACTTGAGTGCTCTTGTATACAGTGGAAAACTCAAGTGTTTTCCATGTTGAGTATCCAAGAAAAACTGCACTGTTTCTTCGTTCAGTCGTAACGATAAAGCTTTTAACAACGTGACATACCAATCTCGTACATCATCATCACTTTCAACGGCAAATGGACATTCAAGAAGTCGATTAATGTAATTGTTGCTTAGAATATAGTACAATGACGTGCGTGTAGCAATATTTTGGACCAAGATACTCATAGTCTGTAACAATTGTACCTGTACTGGAAATGACGGCTCCTTTGTACCTAATTCCACTAATAATGCAAGCATATTGTTCTCTCCAAAGTAATCAAATAATGCACCAGGATTTTCCATTGTTTTCTTATCGTGAGAATCCGAAGAATCCGATCCAGACGACCTCACTTGATCTTCTAATGCCACGGACACACGATGTTGATCCGAATAAATGAGAAATTCAGATAAAACACGCAAGAGTTCGACAATTTCAGCATCTGGAAGTGATTGAAAATGGGTCAATTGGGTATGTAATGTGCTCATATTAGAGAGTGTAAAGTCTAGACGACGACCAGAGAGAAATGCACCAAAGAAATTCGATGGACGATGACCATTAGAAAGAGGAGGCGGAGGAGGAGGAGATGACGTGAGATTCGATGTTGAATGACTGGTATTATTATTGCCCATAGGATCGAGAGATCACAAAGGAAGCAATAGAATGAGATGAGATGGACGCTACGCGTCGGTCGAACAAAGTAGAGCGACGTTTGTTGTTGGATAATTTAATGAAGAAAACGTCCAATTGTTTTTAATTTGTAGTGTTTTTTATAAAAAATTGGTACAAATAAGAATATTATAGGATTTATATTTTTATCATTACGGAAGGGTGGACTTAATAATACTTTTGTATAATCTACTGATTTTACGAGAAAAGAAAATCCCATTACAATTTGACGAAAGGGTTGGTCGACTTGTTTTTAGAAACGTTAGAAATACGGATTTTGCAAGCAATTAAATTTTTTAGACTGATCCTTTGAATGAATGACTTGATGATAACGATCAGTTGAACGTCAATTTGAGAGAAAACTACGTCATGGGAAACCAGCTCAACTGCTTTACACAATGTCAAGCACGACAGGAAGGAATGCAAAGGCTGTTAATGCTTCAAAAAGGTGACACGAAATGAGTTAAGAAACTCTGGTAATTTACGTACATGGTGTTTACTTGATTGTTTGCTGCATACTTAGGTGCTTATTTCAAGCGGAAAAAAACAATTCTAGGACTACAAACAGGAACGGAACGAGTCCATATGAAGCTAGATGAAGATGGACATACGTGCGTCGAAAGTGTAACATGTTGAGACGTTCTTTTGAGACTCAACTGCTCATTATGTTGTGTATCGACCGTTGATAAACCATCAGATTGTTGTGGAAGCCACACGACTCGATCAAAACTACGACAAAGATTGAGCTTCACATGGTTAGTTCTATCCAGGCACATGGTACGTGGTGGTTGGTAATGTGTGATCATTGATAATGGTTGGGGGACGGTATTTACGATATTGTGGACTCATTCACACGTAGGCGAGGTTGGATTGACTGTAATGTCTCGTAAAGGTGATGTGTTACTGGATGTTGAGGCAGATTCAAGAGAGATTCGTGACATGTGGGTATGTCGTTGAATCCTGCCTGGTCCTCTATATTGCCACAGATCAATCACATTGAGGTTATGGAAATACTCACGACGTTGTCTTTGACATTGACGACACAGGTAACACATTTGCAGCTGGTATGTGAGGACAGCAATATGAGTGACGAGACTGAGGAAGAGGTGCAGTCTGGATCAAAGTTTCGCAAAGTAGTTGAGGATCGCGCAAAAAGGCAAACGTACTGGGCAAAACGTACACAGGAATTGGAACAACGGAAAAAAGAAGCTGATGAACGGAAAAAGAAGTTTGCTGGTGTCGGTATGAAATACACTGCTTTTGCAATGAGTAACAGACCTGGCTCATGATGGTCAATGAATGAGTTACTTGCTCAGTAAGTCAATGCTATCGACTGTTTATATAGCAGTATCATCTAGTTGACAGGACACATGTCACAAAGTAAACAAGTTGTACAAGCCATTGATTCTTTTCTTACAATTCGTGACGTAGGTCGCATGCTTTGCTTGGTAGCAGTAACGAGAAGTGTAGTGATTGTCAACGAACAGTGTGACGAAAACAATTTGGTTTTGTGTCATTTTTGCACCATTGGATCAGTAAATTTGACATGGAAGTCGTTCCAACGCTGGACGATGTGCAAGCACTTCGTCAACTAACGCTTGCTCATGAACATTTAGTACGTTAGATAGCAAATGATGCTATGTGGTATCGTTTACATTCTCCGTGCCTTTGTAATAACTAATGAAGCTTGTGCGGCTCGGTATTTGTAGATGATCTGTCTGTGTGGTGTGGATGTAGAGCAAGATACCGACACGTTCGTGCTACAGGCATCACTTCAAAAGATCATTCGAATCAAGATGCAAATGAATGGCGATGTGAGTCCTTCACTAATGGTGCTGTAGAGAGGTTTTGACTATAGCTTACTGGTGGACATATACTACTGCTGTTGTTGTTATTGCAGCATTGCATGAGTCTTGCCAAAGTGCAGGAATCAAAACTCGTCATTGAGCAGGAGGTAGATACTGAAGAATCAGGATGAGCTTGAAATCGAGCAGATTGCTGACAAGATGTACGTTATGCTCATTGAAATAGTTTACAAGAGATGTTGGTGCTCTAGTGGTAGCAGTGCCACGAATCTTTAGCTCAACTGATCATGACAGCACAGTGGATCTGGATGCACTCCTTTCTGATGCAATTTGCTACTTTGGTGCACAGCAAGATATGGTATGACCGAGTATTTTACATTGCCCGGAGAATGCTACCACCGTTAACATTGCAATTTGATGTTATAGGAGACTGCTTCATCCTTTCGCTTGTTGCTAATCTACAGACAGGTCAAACAGGTACAATGCTACTTGCTGCTTGTGCGACGGATGTTTGGTGTATGTGAAGTGTTTACATAGTTACTTGTATACAATGCAGACACCACAGCTCCATGTCATTCACAGGGAGATCCCGAATAGGTTTATAGATGATCCTGCTTGTCACCTGGATGTCATCTACTGGCATCACGATGTCCCGTTTAACGCAGCACAGGTACGTTCACTGGCATAACATACGCTAGCTTCACTAGTAGTCACGTTGCTACCGTGCTCTCAGTGTGTTTTCGATCAACTCTGCTCTTATGACAACACAAACCCACTGGCCAAATTCTACTTCTTGGAAGTCGGCGAATCAGTCGAGAGGTTACATCAGGTACGCTCCAATAATGCTTATTAAAAACTCAAGCCGAACAGTGCAAACCACACACAAGAAGCGTAAAGTCTAACGCCCTATTTGATTGCTGCTGGTTGGTCAGGCACTCGTGCTTGTGCTGTCGCACCCGGCTCATCGATTGAGTCAAAACGGTGCTGAACAGCTTCTAGAGTCGCGGTTTTCACCCAGTAAAAGAGTCAACTCGCTAAATTAGCAGGATTTTAAATAAATGGGATGATCTGCTGGTGATCGTGCGAATGGACCCCGTCTGTCGTCGCCCGCAAGGCAGATGTCAGGCTGCAGAGCTTGCTACATGTTGCACCATGATAGAGACCGTCACCGTTGCGTTACGGAATATCCGCAAAAAAGTCCGAGATGCCTTCGTTATCATCCAGATTGAAGCAGAAATCTGGATCAGTCTACTCATAACAATTGAAGGGCAATGTTAATAGGCCACGACATGGTTGACTACTCTCAAGTTTGTATGCTGAGGACGTAAATATGTCAATACCTTTAGCGGTGCGAGCTTGAAGATCCCGCTGTCCGAGTCGTATGATCTCTGATGTAAAGAAGCAGCGAAAGGTATTAGCACCAAGCCAATTCATGATCATTGATGAGTATCAAGACTTACTTGGTCCATAGGAGGTACAGGGCTATCATGAACTGCAAACTCTTCGGCTTCCTTTGCTGAACTGTAGGTGTCTTCTGTCTCCTTTTCGTCAGTCTTTCGTCGAACTAAATACACATCCACAGGTCCATCTAGAAAAACAGTTATAAGAAAGATCTTCACACGTAAGTGATGGAGACGAAACGATTAGTTACAAATTGCAGCTTTTCATACCTGTCGATTTGAGGAAAACCTGATATCGGCGTTTTCCTGCGGGCATACCTTCGTCGGGATCAGGCACTTCAAGTGTTGTACCAGGTGGGGCCTTGATCGCCATCACGCTTTGGTCTGCAAAGCTCTCTTGCCGTCTCATATCGTCGTGTGTGATATAGCATAAGTTATCGAGACTGCCTTTGTCGAACGCTTCTTCTTCATACAGACGTTGAATGTTCTGACTCACCATCTTGATATGCTGGTCGTACTTGAACTCCGCTTGCCTAAGATCTGAAATGCTTTGTCGTAAATAATCCATTGCTTGACAGCGATCAGTTGTACCTCTAGGTCCGTTAGCACCTCTACATCACAAACATATAATTATCAGTATGCACGCATAATCACAGTTTGGATAGTAGCATCGCTGTCACTACAATTGATCTAGCCTGGGTTTACTGTACGTACTTCCAGTGAATATTATTTTTGGACGTCTTTTCAATAAGGCCAATGCCTTCTAACACATTTGTAATATCATATATACGTCTTTTCTGCCAACATACAACAACATTGATTTAAAACCATCAAATGTCAGAGCAACGGAAACCTCGTTTGCTATGAAAACTCGACCAACAATTGCAATAATCAATTATATACCTGAACACCAAGTGATTCCGCTGCCGTATTTAGATCCAAGTCCTTTGATGGAGCAGATTGAATTAACTCTACAAACCTCTTCGTCAGTAGTCCCAATGAACTGTCGTATCTGCTTGCTGGAGATGGCTTTGGTCCTGCATTTACAGCAATACGTACACACAATACATCAGAGTCACGTGAATGCACACACGATACAAATATGTCCGAATAGTAGTACGAGAAGTATAAACAGAGCAACAAACCTCGTGCATTGGGACTTGGTGACTGCAACTTGGGCGGTGCCACGGCGAACGCGAGTGATCTTGATGTGACGGATGTGGCATGTCCAATGGAGACAACGGGCGATTCCACAGCATCATGCTTTGCCTTGGAACGTTTCATCTTGCGCTTGATTTCCTTGTTTGTAACGCTTGTTGTAGTCATGACGTTAGCTTCAAGATCCGGTGTTGTTGCAAATTATTTGCTGTTGCCTCTTGGTAAAAGCTTCGAGTGGCTGCGTTTTTCAGTATATTCAGCATTCAAAAGGAGATGGACAACTTATCAGACGGCATACCGCATACCAATGTTCATGTCGGTTTCGGTATGTTTTCATAAAGGCATATGCTTTATCGTAGGAATTACGACACAAAAGTGCCACATCAGCAACGAAAATCACTGCTATCATGAGCGCATCAAGCAGCGTCGCCCCCACACCAGAGTGCAAGGACGCGGACGATGGAATGGTGCTGAATGGTGTGTATCGTCTGTTTTGCTTCACAGCGATGGTTTCTAGGTACTCGTGTACTGATGTGTTCTGACGTGAGGATTGGTATGAACGAGGGAGCAGATCTACATGTTGAGACAGGCGACCAGAACGCCGTTAAGAATATGCTGGATGACACTATTGTGGAGTTTTTTCAGGAGAAGAAGGATTTCAATCTACACTATGGACGTGATAATGCGAAACTGCTGCTGATGCTGCTGGCTATAATCATTGCGGCCGTGTCACACTTCTACAAGCACCCCGCTATTCCTGAACACGTGCTCGTTTACTCGTGTGTCGCTGGGTAAGTGCTAGTTTACCCAGTGGTATGTGTTTGTTGTAGCTCACTTTTGATTGTCATTTGTGGTTGTGTCTTGCCTGACAGGTTCTTCTTCATTCAGGCGCTCGTGTACATCTACACCACTTTGATTGAGAAGGATATTATCCTGCGGATGACGCGATCGGTACGAACCTTTTTCTATCGTTTTCCAACGACACAGACTTGCTGATGTATGTATGTATGAACTGGTGTGCAGGGATCGACTGGAAAGATCATTCTTGTGCGGACGACATTCCCTTACTCTGAGTCGCAGTATACCATCAGCATTCATCACGCCAACACGAAGGGAAAGCACAAAAAGGAGGAGCTTTACGTCGGACGTTACTTCGATGCGGAAGGGTACTTTTGTAAAGAGAACTTTACTAAGGACATTGAGACCGTTTTATCGCGCTTTGAAATGATGGACAAGAAGCAGTAAGTAGACAAGTAGACGGAGCGCTGCAATTTCGAAGTGCTTAAATGTCAGCTTCAGGGTTTTTGTATGCTACCATCGCGTCGACTTTATGAACCTGCATAGCACGTAATGCGGTTTAGTGCATGTAAACGCCAAATAAACTTAACAGCTATCGCACCTTTGTGGAGAACGAACGCAAGCGCACTTCTGCAGAGTCATTAATGTAGCGGGGGTCTGATTCTTCCCACAGTGCAGGCACCTCAGAGTTTTTGTCGGTGTATACTAACAGGTCGAATGCGCATTGCTCTTCCAAAAGAGGCAAAAACGACACGCTTGCTGTAATCTGCCGAATGATTGCCTGGATCTCAGCCATAATCTCCTTCTTGGATTTAGAAGCAGTTGTGCTACTAATCCAATATGTGCACAATATACTTGTGTCAGCAATGAATTAACAAAAACAATTGAATGATGTTGCACATGCACCTATCGCCTTTGCCGTTCTCCGAATGAACTTCGAACGCCCACCGCTCCAGTACTTCCTGCGTCTCAATCCCAGTAATGACCAGCACCAATTTCTGTACCTCACCACGTAGCAGCCAATCTACACGTATTCGACTACTGTAAGTAAACAAAACGCACTATCCGAAGCTGCCATACATGTCCATACATACTCGACAGCTGGTGGAGGAATTTAGTGAAAAAGTCGTTGAGCTTATCATCATCCGTCACTAGCATGTTCAATCCATATTTCTGAACCTGTTTGAAGCTTTCTGCAGGGTAGATACCACGTTGGTACAAAATACTGCACGTCAATTCGTATATATTAGTACATGACAAGAGCGTTATCAGGAGACACCACAACTCGTACGTGTTGATACTGTACGAAAAGAATTCTGTCACGATCTCAGTCGATCCCTTGAGTGTAATGAGATTCTCCAAAACTTGTGCTGATGCCTGCAAGCATTTTATCGCATACAACAACAAACAAGTAGCGTCAATACTGCAGTACTGCGGTCGTCCACACAGCTTCGTTAGTATGACTACCATGTGGTTATTTGATACTCTTTTCAATTGAAATGTGTCTCCAAATCCTATCAAGTCGATTGATGAGCCTCTGATAGAGCATATGTTGCAGTTATGACCATCACTCCTCGGCTCACCATTCCGTAGTGCGCACACCTAACAGCAAGATGCCAAGAACTCAAGCCCAGGTATCCTATGATGAAGGGTTTATGAGATATATCATCAGTGCATTAACTACGTGTGATATTTTAGCAGAAAGAGGAAGAAGATGTGCTATCTAACGTGAGCGACGTTGAAGCGGAGGACGAAGAGCTGGTCATCATGTCGATTCTATTCGATCGAGGTGAACTTGGTGTCGCAATTTACAACGCTTTGGACACGAGTCTTAAGACTTTGCAGATACAAATCGATGATTCAAGAGATCTAGAGGAGGTGAAGCCGTCTTTTATTGAATTTGCAAGGCTAAACGGCTGATTCATATCTAACGATGATACACTAACCAGATACTGGAGCGACTACATACACAATTCGAGGTGACTCGCGTGCTAGTTTCGTCTAGAAATGCAAGTACAAATGGAATGCTTCGAATGGTGAAGAAGATCGACGAAAAACTGCAGACGAAGACGGGAATTAGCGTCCGAAAGGTAAAGTGCGGTCTACATGTTCTCTTATGTGACTTTAACGCATGACACAGCTGATAAATATGGGATATTGTAGCATTCAGGTGAAGGTTTAGTATGTGAAGGGGGAGTATGTAATTGCTTGTTGAAGAATAAACACCGCTTTCCAAAGCAGATTTCAGCTACTTAAAAGGTACTCAAGCAATTGGGCATGTCCAGATCGGAGACACTCGTAATAAGATCAGAAAATCTCAACCACGATCGACGTCAAGGTATCCCTCGCTCTTTGATAAGCTTGAAACTATATCGGTAAACTAAATTTGTAGTCGGAAACAGGAACGAAACCTACACATTCCTGCAAAGCTTCTTTGATTTTGAGAGCACTCAGCTGATTCGTGCCACCGGCGGTAAGACATGCGGTGTTTCTATCTATCATACCAAATCTTAACTTGCACTTTGTAGCATTGCTGCTCTACTTGAACACTGAAAAGGTAGGCTTTTGGTTGTAGAAGGTTTGTAATCACACTACTAACGTTGCGCAGACCGGGAATCAATTAGATGATGTTGAATCCGTGTTTTTTTCAACGGTGGAGCAAGTTGCACTCGAAGGATTCATGTACATTGACAAGACCACTCTGCAGTCCCTTCAGATATTCAACCATGTAGGCTGATGTTGCGATAAGTCTCTTTCTGTTTGTATTCATTTACACCGTTTTCTCTACAGGAGGCACATCCGTCGCTTATCAAGGTGAAGTACCGCACACGCAGCTTGCAATCGTTTCCACTTTTCTTATGTAATGTTTACAGGGATCTGGTCGAGCAAAGGAAGGCTTTAGGTGCTGTTTTACTTTACTTGAACCAGTGTCGTTCGTTCAATTACCTACTAAGAAATGCATCATCGTAGTCTTTTTGGACTTCTCAACCGCACCATGACCAAATCTGGCGGCTGCATGTTGCGTCGTTGGATGCTAACTCCGCTTGTCAGTAGTGTTCAAATCGCCGAGCGCCATAATTCTGTCGCGTTCTTCGCGAATACTGAATACGATGAGCTTCGGCAACTATTGGTAAGACTGTACACATAGAGCTATTGGAATATTCGCTGATTCTAATATGGTGTAGTGTGGAAAGCTGAAACGGTTTAGAGATGTGAATGGAATTTTTCAGCGCATCAAAAGGCGCTGCGCTTCAGTTAGTGACTGGTGTCGATTTGCTGCCTCCATTGGGAGTTTCTTGGAAGCACAGTAAGCATAATCGATCATACATATACTGGGCTGGCTATGTGGGCTGACTACGATGTGCTAACTGTTGTGTGTGTATTCATGGTAGGTCCCTCATAGAAAGCCTCAGCGAAACAAGCAACTCGCTGCCTAATCTATTTGCAAGGGTCATAGGGGAGCGTGGTGTCATTCACGTTAGCAATTTGCTGGGAAATGTAGTGGATTTTGAAGAGAGCCAACAAGAACGCACAGTGGTTATTAGAAGTGGCGTGTCGGAAGCGCTGGATGAGGCACGAAAACGCTATGAAGATCTTGACAATGTACGACATTAAGATGTTGTTGAGATAGAGTCATGCGTACTAATTGTTACGTATGCAGGTATTGACGGAGGTCGCGTTTCAGGTCCAAGAGGCAAATCCATCTTTGTCATCGATCACAGTCCAGTACATTCCTCAAGTTGGGTATGTCATCTGCTGTGAATCCCCCACCACGTTGCCGGACTTTGTGTTCCAATTTCAAGAAGACGACACAACATTCTATTACAAGGTAACTGCGCTGCAGTGTTGTATGCTATCACGACTGCGCGTACTTTTGTAACCTATCTTTGTGTAGGATGCTTGCTGCCGCGATTTGGACGAGTCGATTGGGGATATTTATGGTGCAATTAGCAAGATTACGTACTGTATTGTTCTTGGCGATTAACGTGTTGTGCATAAGCGTAGGTTACATTCTGGATGCGCAAAGAGGTAGTATTGTAGAATGGTTGATCAAAATCTGTAGTGCAAAGCTAAAAGTATGTTTTCACAGAACTTCTGGAAGAGCTAACGATGGCATTGCTGGAGTACGAGGGTAGTATCCATGGTCCGTACTGTGTCATTGATTTATTGAAAACCAAGACTGACGTTATTGTGTTCGACAGAGATGACTTGGATCATGTCCTATCTTGATTGCTTGATCTCGTTCGCATCCTGTGCAAAAAGCTTCAATTTTACTCGGTACGGCGCATACATTTGAGTCTTAAGCAATGCTTACTGTTTGTTTCTAGTCCAACAATAAGTGAGAGCAACATCTTGAAGGCGACTCAAGCTCGCCACCCTCTCCAGGAGCTACTAGTTGAGCACTACATCCCCAATGACGTTTTACTAAATTCTAGCGACTGGCTGAAAATTGTAACGGGACAAAACGGATCGGGTGCGCAAAAATTGCTCCGTCGGCTAACGGTCTCAGCAGGCATCTAACCAAGTTGCATGAACAGGAAAATCCGTCTATTTGAAAGTGGTTGGTCTGCTGCAATACATGGCTCAAATCGGATCCTTCGTGCCAGCTGAAAAAGGTCCGTCTGATTCAGTAAGCTTGTCCAGCATGTACAGGACTTAACAACACATTGCAGCGGAGATAGGGTTGGTTACGAAAGTTTTCAGCAGAATTCAGAGGTATGATTGACGTTTACATTATCATACACATCTTGGAGCTGACCTAAATCTTTAGCATGGAATCCGCGACAGTGTCACAAAGCTCCTTTACGATCGACTGCAACCAGGTAAAAAGAACGTAAGCCAGCGTTATTGCGATGCGTGTGTATTAATCTATTGCTTTGATCAGATGGCATGGATGCTCAACCACGGCGACGGTCGCTCGCTGTTCTTGATTGACGAATTTGGAAAAGGTTTGATATCTTTGTCCCGTATAGGAGTAACTTATGCTAATGCTACTATGTTGAAGGAACGGCTGAGCTCGATGGAATTGCTTTGTTGGTGCGTAACTTCTGCCGGAACTTTGCCGATTGGTACCTTGTTTCTTCTTACTATTATATCATAGAGTTCAATCATCAACCATCTTTCCAGATGCAACTTCACAAGCGGAAGACCCCGGGTTGTGTTGACGACCCATTTTTTGGTACTTTGAAGTACATTAATTTTAATAGTCCACTTGAATATTCTAATGTCACTTTGTACACAGGAAATCTTTCGTGACGACCTGCTTGAGCCGTCACTGTTTATCGGCCAGTCGCTGACTCCAAATGATGGCCATCAATCTGGTAGCTCATCCGACACTGGCCGCATAATGTGTAATGTCATGGCGTCCACAGATGCGCCAGAATCGTTTTCAGCAACGTCCAGCGCTGTTCCGCTATTTGAGCTGCGTCCCGGTATTTCTAAGCATAGCAATGCACTAACGTGTGCTTTGAAGTGCGGTAAGCGTGCTGGAGCTAAGCTGTGTGTGACAACATATATATATTTAAGCAAATGTGTGGTCATAGGAATACCGCAGCAGTTGGTCGAACGGGCCCAAGAAGTACTGGATTGCATCAAGCATGGTTTGCCCATTCCATCTCGGCAGCAGTCGACAGGACCTTCCCCAGAGGAGCAACTTGCTGTGTTTTTTGCATCAATTAATGATTGGCAGTGTGCAGAAGATGATGTTATTGCCAAGTTCTTGGCAATGGCGCGGATGGGCACGCAATAAAATATCGAGTTGAATACTTCGAAGCAAATATATATTATGAATGGAAGCCTGAATAATTTCTCGACGCACTCCCGAGCAATTGTTTCGAGCCATATGAGATTTTCCAACATTTCACTCAGTGCAAACTGCTTCAACGTCCACACTAAGAATATCTTCAAGCAATTGGTCAGCGTCAAGGTCGCCAAGAGAATCATTCGAAAAGTCATCGGGTGGTGGCATGTCGTCAAGCACTGGATACTGTTCCTCCACCTTCTCTTGTAAGTCCGTCTTTTCCAATTCCGTCGACCACCATGGAGATGGTGGTTTCCCACTTTCCAGCATTGCTTTCTCATTGCACCAGGTATCGATACCATGCGCAGGATCAAAATCATCAAAGAGAGTCGGTGTTTCGTCATTCAGAATATCTTGTACGATCTCATCGTGCAAACCCTTCAAGTACGCCGAGTCCGATTTAGGTGACGACAGTCCGCCGTATGCAAACTCGACATCCTGAAAAATAAAGCAACGATCAAGCAAACGGTGAGCGATGACAAATAACATGGTTGCGACCCACAAAGTACTAACAGGTACTTCATCAGCGCGTAAAAGCTTGATCTCTGTCTTGGGCTCAAGCGATGCAACAGCTTTTGTTTTCAGTGGGGTTTTGATCTTCTTCTTAGTGCTTTTTCTTTTTTCTTTCTCCACGCTTTCGATAGCTCCAACCTTTTTCGCAGACGTGATGCCGTCAGATTTGTTGCTTCTCTGGCAATCCCGCTGCTTGTTTGAGATATCGCCCAGCGCACGTCTACAGCAAGAGGTCACAGATACTGCCAATCAGCTCACATACACAACTCGTACCAACACGTCATCAACTGACCTCTTATCTGCAGATCTTTTTTCCAAACCTTTTCTGCCAGTGGACTCTGAGTCTTTATGAATCACAAACCCACGTTGTGGTGTCGAAACAACTTTGTCTTGGTCTGAAGAGAAGACGACAGAAACGTCAATTAGTACGATACAAAGAGATGCAGTCGCTAAGTAGATGCATCAAGCATTTAATTGAATGACAAATTGCAACTCACTAGCGCCGTTGCCACTATGTAGGTACACATTCTCTTTTTGTGCTTCCAACGCGCTCATTATTGCGTCGCTTCTTATGGTTTAAATCTCCAGCACGTATGTAGTTGTTTTCTACCAATCATATTGACAATGCAAGTAAAAAATGGCTACTTATTCCGAAGACCGACCGACATGTAGTTATGATATTGATGATATTACAATCGCATGTAGAGAGCTAGTTAATTGCACTGGAATCCATGCCCGGTCCGCTCCAACCAATTAGACCCGTTCTCAGTACATCGGATCGGCATTCACATCACCAGCCTCTCTGCAAAAGTACATACACAAGTAGTAACAGCCAGATACATACATGTATGTAGCTGCTCCTACTAGGTAGGACATGTACATTGTGTATATCACACTCTCAAACCGAACGATATGTATCGAAGTCTGCAAATTAAATAATGTCGACTCTAGTATGGTAACAAGTTGATAGCTTTTAGTTAAGCAAGATGAATCTATATGTTGCAACAGACACTACAAAGCCGCTGCCATGGCACGCCTTGGAACGAAGAGTACACCAAAGATTCATTATTCTACTACCAACGGTGACAGCACATCAACAACACCATAGTAAACACGGTGCGACATAATGCCAAAGCAACTTGATCATTAGATGCTACTGGTGCTCTACACAACTGCCAATAACATCTCCACTTGGACACTGTGACACGTCGTCTTCACCCTACGCCGTCTCCTATCGTCTTCTTCTGCCAATCATCCTTAGCAACGTGGATCGTGGTGACGTTTCATCATGCGAATTACATGAAAATTAAGCGTGGAACGATGCTCAGCAGCGCGGCGTTTTCTTTTTTTGTCCAATACAAGCATCATCTGACGGGCTTCACGTTTGCACTGTGCCTCATCAAAGTCGTTACGCTCAAGTGCATCCAGAAACGTGAGCGTCTCAGATTGTCCCTCAGTTCTCTCCCTCACCGTACGCAGCGTCATGCGCTTAATGTGCTCAATATTAATACCACGTCCGAGCTTCATGATTGATTGATTACAAGTCCCCAAGGCTGTTGTTTGTCTGTGGCTGGTAATGGGGGTTCTAAAATGGGTCAATAAAAACAAAAAGGTCATATTTTACGAATGCGCCCGAAAAACGCAGCGAAAATGGGTACTCACTCAACAGAAAACTGTACCCATTCATCGTACATTCTCACTTACGTATCCAAGAGCTACGAGCTACGATGGACCCTGTGGAACAGTCAAAGTCGCTCAATGATCAGAAGAAATATCGACTCGTAACACTTTCAAATTCATTGCAAGTACTGCTTATATCTACTGCTGAACTGTCCCATGTAATGGCTGCCATCGCCCGTAAAAATGAAAGCGAGAGTCAATCGAGTCAACAGGATGAAGATGATGATGATCAGAGCTTGAGGAGCGGCAGTGATAGCGACTGCAGCGAGGATGAAGACGACGAGGGCGGTCGTTTTGATGATGATGATAGAGAGACACAGGAAGGTGAACTTCGACGCCGTGCTGGTGCATGTCTTACTGTGGGTGTTGGTAGCTTTGCTGAGCCCGTGGCAGTACCTGGTCTAGCACATTTTCTAGAGCACATGCTCTTTATGGGCAGTCAAAAGTATCCCGATGAGAATGAATTTGAGTCATTCCTGAGTGCCCATGGGGGCTACAGCAATGGTGCAACAGATAATGAAGTGACAAGCTATACTTTTGAAGTAGGACCGGCTCATCTCGAGCCAGCACTGAATATGTTTGCCCACTTTTTTATTTCTCCCTTGCTTAAGGCAGAAGCAATGGAAAGAGAATTGTCTGCTATTGAGTCCGAGTTTAGCCAGGCAATGCAAAATGATAGGATTCGTACGCAGGTTTGAGATGTAGATACTATTCTTGCTGCTCCCACTACTCATTGGCTCCTGATTGTTTTTGTTTTTTTGTATTGTGATTGACAATCTCTAGCAAGTTTTGTGCGACGTATCACCTGCAAATCACCCGTATCATCGCTTTAGTTGGGGAAATAAAAAGAGTCTACATGAACTGCCGGAGAAGACGGGGATTGATGTGCACAAACACATCGTGGAGTTTTACGACAAGTACTACTCAGCTAACATCATGAAGCTCGTTGTGTGTGGTGAAAACACGCTGGACGAGTTGGAGAAGTGGGTGACCGAATCTTTCAGTGCGATTCCAAATAAGCACGTGACGGTGCCATCTTTTGTGTCAAACGGCCCACCATTTGGAGCTAAAGGTGCTGGCACATCCTTCCTATGCAAAATTGTGCCCGTCCGGGATATTCACACACTTCATCTCGATTGGATGATCCCACCTATTCTCGGTCAACATCACCAAAAGCCTGCAGATTACATTGCTTGCCTTCTGGGTCATGAAAGCGAAGGATCCGTGCTTTCTTACGTACGTAGCAGCCTTGCCTCGCAACTGAGGTCAAAATGTTTACTGACGGTGTAAGATGTTTGTGCTATAGCTAAAGGAGAGAGGTTGGATTTCTGCAGTTACGGCAGGTGTAACGGACACCGATGGCTACGAATGTGGTACATACAGTGCGAAGTTTGACATTACTATGAAGCTTACGCTGGAGGGCATTTCCCATTGGGAAGACATTGTGCTCGCTGTTTTTGAGTATCTGCACATGCTAAAGGTAGAAGGCTGTCCGAAGTGGGTGTTCGACGAGTTGGCAGCGCTGGCCGACATTTCATTTCGCTTCCAGGAAGAGGATAGCGCTGTTGAACGATGCGAAGAACTGGGTGAAATCATGCAGGTATAGTACTGTAGTGCTGCTTCATAGCCACGGAGCGTTTTGCATTTTAGCTAACCAGTGTTGATCAATGTCAGTCAATGTTTAATGTTGCACCGGAAGACATCTTGCGCTATAACCTATTCAAGGGTGTCTTCAAGACAGAACTTGTCGAAGAAGTGCTAGCTCACTTGACTCCTGAAACCGTTTGTCTGTCAATCGTTTCAAAGACATTTGAAGAGTACTCAGACTTTCAAGCAAGGGTAAGCAGTTGTATACATGCTTCATCTTCGCAGCCTTGTCTTTTGACAATGTGCTAAGTCGTTGTGCCGAATGTGGTGTTACTGTGGTAATAGGCAGTCAAGGAGGAGTGGTTTGGCGTCAAGTATTCCAGAAATGATATCACGGACACCAGTGTCCAGCGCTGGAAAAGTGCAGGAGTTAATTCCAAGTTGCACTTGCCTCGACCAAACCCGTTTATTCCGCGAGATTTCTCGCTTGTGGACACCACAGGAGTCAAAACCCTCGTGTGTGAGAAGACTACATTTGGGAAGTTGTGGTACAAGCCGGATCGTGTGTTTGCTACGCCCCGCGCCCATGTTGCGCTTTCGCTGCACTTGCCAAGTGTGGTTGCCAATGTGGACAATCGGGCTCACAGCCAATTGTGCGTGAAGCTCGTTCGGGATGCACTTAATGAGTATGCGTACCACGCAAATGTAGCTGAGCTCACATATTCGCTGCAAGTAAAAGAGTTTGGACTAGAATTGGTCTTTGGCGGCTTCAACGACAAGTTGGGCATTCTTGTTGAAGTGGTGGTTGCGGCTGTGTGTGGAACCAAAATCAGTGAAGCGCGTTTTGAAGTGATGCGCGAGGAGTTGATGCGCGAATCGAAAAATGCGATCATGAAGGTTGCACAGAAAGCAAAGTATCTCCGAATGCAACTTCTGGAAAAGCGGTCATTCCCTATAGAGGAAATGCTAGAGTCGATCAAGGCTGCCACCGCGGGATCTCTCACAAAATTTATCTCTAGCCAATTATGGTCGGGTAAAACATGGCTAGCCAGCTTTGTGCATGGAAATATATCCCATACCGTCGCTTCAGAAATGATCGCCAACGTCGAAGCCCAGCTGCAGCATGTGTCAGCACCGCTATTGCTGCGCGATTTCCCTCGACGTTTCATCAATATTATTCCAGAGACGCCTATGGGCTTTTTACTGAAGAAGCGTAGCGAGAACAAGTCCGAGACGAACACACAGGTGGAACTGTACTATCAGATTGGTCCACTAACGTTGCGTACTCTGGCTTATGCAGACTTACTGCATCAGTTGATGGAAGAACCACTTTTTGACACCTTGCGCACCAAGCAAGAACTAGGTTACGATGTTTCATGTACCGTTCGTGTGACAAACGGCATTTTGGGTTTCGGTGTGATGGTTCAGTCATCGCTGTTTGCGGCCGAGTATATTTCCTCGTGCGTTGACCGCTTCATGGTTGACTTTGAAGAGGCAATCAAAATGATGGCAGACGAGCACTTTCATGACCACATTCAAGCGCAGATTCTATTGAAACTCGAGCCCGATCATAACCTTTTGGAGACGACACATCGTTACTGGTATGAAATTACGTCACATCGTTTTGCCTTTGACATGGATGCTCAGCTTGCGAAGGAGATGGAGACGCTAAGCAAGAGCGAAATGGTGCAGCTCTACCGCGAGTGGATTCTACAAACTCCCAAGAAGTTATGTGTGCACGTGATTGGTCGTGGCAACCCAGCTGAAAAGCTAGCGTGCCAAAAACGCAACGATGTCATCAAGACTGAGCTAACGGAACAGCATGGTCTACCCCATCCTATTCGAATTCGTGACTTGTACTTGTTCAAGACTGAGTTACATTCATACCCTGATCCAGTTGATAAGATTAATGAACAGGAGTCAGAAGAGGAGGAGAAGCGTTTAGAACTATAGAGCGTGGCTACAGCTCACCTCTCAAACTCATTCATCGGTTTATACAATACACCTCTATGTCGCAACTCATCGACTTTTCAAGTGGCAACCCTCTTAATAACTCTCTCTCTCTCTTATTATTATCTATCAAATCCCCTTGATTACTATAATTCATTCACCAATTCACTTTGTATGAAAGAAGTGAGGAACTAATAGAAGGACGTCTGCGTACTCACTCGCCTCTCTGTCTCTATCTTTCTCATACGCAAGGCATTCTCCGCTTGACGTGATCTACAGTAGCCGTTTATCTAACGACAATCTTACTATCAATGGACCTTGATGCTGGTGCGGACGATTTCTTTGCGGCGCTTGATAACGGCGTTGACGACGATGTTTTTGCTGGTTTTGGACCTGCTCAAGCCGAAACAAACGTTCATAGCGACTACCCCTCATCGGTGGAAAATACTCCGCTTGTTATAGTAATATAAAGCATTGCAATGACGTGTTTATGGAGGGTTTTTAAACTGAAAAGACTTTGCTCTATGTTTTAATGCTGTTAGCAGCAGGTTGACAGGAAAAACAAAGCAGAGATTGCCAAGAAAGCTGCGAAGAAAGAAGAAGCTGCTCGTGCAGCTAAAGCTGCTAGAAAAGCAGAAGAACCATCATTGCCCATGGAGGAACGGATTGTGAACTTGTTGGTACCGGAACTTCAAGTGAACGACGTCATGTTGTTGATCCGCAAGATGAAACAAGCAGGCAAGTCGGACGCTGATGAGTTCTCGGAGCTTGATGCGGAGCAGAAAACAGGTAATTATTGGGTTAATATATTCATCCACCCATGGCAGGACATTTTGATACGAATAAAAGGTGGTAACAAAAGCGCTTGCTTGCTTCCTTCACTCTCTCTGATTGGGGTGTTTCACAGCACCACGGTTTCGATGCGAGACATGCGGCAACACAGAACAGAACAATTTTATTACAGATTATGCGCGGGGTGACACAATTTGTAATGGATTGGATGGAAATGGGTGTGGTACAGTAGTGCAAGATCATATTGTGCACGAAGGTAGCGCGTACCGTAAGTTTGAAGGTGAAGAGGACAAATCACATCATGGACCTGCGCCTAATAAGTTGTTCTCAACGGGACACAACTTGCGTACACTGATATCGCAGGTAATTCGAGGTTGATGGTGTGAAAAACGGTCGAGTGAGCGCACACATTGTTCACGCTTGCTGGTTTGTTTTAGGATGGTGAAATGGCTGGGAATCTAAGACGTGCAGCAGAATTTGTCGAGATGAACCTTAGTCAAATGGGCAAGGATGAGCGAAGGACGCGTATTGGCTACAAAGACCAGGTACGATTGGTCTCGTTTATATTGTCGCCTACCTTGCAAAGTCTCTTTACGTCGATGACGTCGTTGTAGATGAAACAAAAAGCATGTCGTCTGATCGATCATACGATGAGCAACTTGGATTTGCACGAGATTGTAGGCAGTCGCGCAAAGAAAATGTTTGCCGAGTTTCGTGACGTCCGTGAGCATGTGCACCAGTTTGATGCCATGGTGGCAGGCTGTGTGATCGCTGCTTATATGGAGACTAGTAAAGAGATGTACTCGGCACAGAATGGAATTCGTATCGGCCAGCACAAACAAGCGGGTATGGCTAGTCTACCACTCCCGCCAAACAAGGCAGTAGATGAGAAAACGCTGCATCCATTTACATGCACACTATGTGAAATGAAGTTTAATGCTCGCCGTGGCATGCAATTCCACAAATGCGCGGGCAAACCTGACGAGGACAAAGAAAAAACTTCAAGTGGAGCCAACTTGTCGCCCGTCGTGATGCCTGAACATCTCCAGCCGATCATTGAGACGAAGAATGGCAAGCAGTGGTTCAAGTGTCCTGTATGTTCACGTGTGTATGGAAAAGAAGAGAGCTTGTCAGAGCACATGGTGCGTCACATGAACCAAATCAAAAAGCGCAAGCACCACATCGAAACAAGCACGATCGACTCGACGCGCCTTGCAAAGACCACAAAGCTTGCGTCTGCCAACCCGTCTGTGCAGGTGAATACACATGAGCAAGTTATGTTTCGCGGTGAAGGTCGGCAGGCATGGCTCCAGCGCCTGGCCGAGGGATAACAAACCAACCCAGCATAGCCGCTTCGAGCAGGACGAGCTGGACAAAAGCTAGAAAATACCACCATGTACGTGACAGCTTGAACAAGTATTTGAGGATGAGCAGGGGGCAACACAGAGGTAGAGTAGGTAGTTTCATCAGACATGTTTCTTGCACAAATGAACTTTCAATTGCGATTGTCTTTTGTCGTCTAATCCTTGTTCTTGATGGCAAGAATATCATTTTCGGTCAATTCAAGCACATCATCACCTGTAACAAAACGAACACTCTCGGCCTTTTGCTGCAATAGACTCTCCACGTCTGTACTATCGTCCTCAAACCATCCCAACCTATCCGCAATAAGATGTAAGTTGTCACAACCAGGACAACGCACTAATACCACACCCTTGTAGTAAGCATGTTTGCTGATCGTCTTGGCTGAGCGTACTTTACACACGCTGCATGTATAGACCATGACAAATTTGTCACCAGGGCTTTTGACACCTGGAACTCCTACGTACTCAGTAGCTGAATCCATAGAAACGTTACGAGTCGTACTAGGAGCGCCATGGTTGTCTACGTTTTGAGTAGTGAAAAATCGGCTGTAGCTGTGGGATACATTGATGCAGGTACGTAGAGATCTTGGCAACGAACTATCGAATAGAGTATGACATACAAGCGACTGAGAAGCCGTGCGAGACGAGCGCAGTAAAGACGAGGAGCGCACAAGAGTTTGACACCACATGAATAGTGTTTTAGTACTGGTTCCTAGCTGTCTGGAATTATCCGTAGCCATCTGAAAAACTGTACCCATCTGAAAAACTATACCCATCTAAAAAACTGTACCCATTCTAAAAGTAGAAGCTGCTATTCTATTATTAATTTGCAATGAATATAATTGCTTGATATAAATGTAGTTTCGTACTAAATATGATGATAAATCCAAAAATCCGATATCAGGATAATATCCTGTTCGATCTTCAAAACTTATTAGACGTTCATGCCTTCCTAGAATACATTTCTTAGAACTGTCATTTAGCATGCAGTTTGCTGTAATTGTAGTAATGCGAATACTGTCGTAGGAAACACTTGCTTGCTTTGGTTTGCTTAGGAATGGTGCAAGTATGAAGCATGGATGTCCTTGTTGTGTCTGCTTCATACGGTACAGGATCGACCACTAGCGCGTATCATTGCTGCTCTCGAGCGCCTTGGATGTCAACAACAAGGTTTGAATCCGTCTGCAAATTGGGCAATTGCTGTCAAGACAGCGAGAGATGAGCTTACAAGCGACGGAATACTTGACACACAAGTGTTTTGATCTCTACAGAGTATACCACCGCACTTTAAGTATATCTGGAGACGGACTAATGCTCACAAACGAGTTATGCCAGCAGGACACTGTCTGTTCCTACTAGAATGATCTATGATACGGCATAGACAAAGTTGTGTGTGAGGAAGGAAGTGTACCTCAAGATACATTGCTGTGGATGCTGCAGGAAATCGACACTTTGTTGAGTGCTCGACATGAGGCTTTGTAGCTATACCATGGATGCACGCACTTGTTTTTTGAGGATACATGAGCTTTGCCTATAAACACGAGACGGATTTGCAAAGTAGAGTCAGGAGAGAGTCTCATCAATGCTAATGAAGGTTGAACGAGCATGGAGTATACGGACATCATTTGGAGGAAACATCCGAGCGTTTACTCTGCAAAGACATGGGGACTGGCCTGCCGCTTTCTTTTCCAAACTAAGTAATTGCTGCTGGCAATTCTGCTCGATTGCAAGTTTACAAGCGGCGGAGTTATTCCATCCGAAGAAGAAGCTCTTTCTCGTCAACAGCTCTTTTCGTACTGATGTCACAGATGTAGACCTTTGACTTGCGCTTGACGTCGACCTTGGCTAGCTTCGACGGAGGCAAGTCGTTCAATGTACCCTCGACAAAACCACGCTCCAAGAACCAATGCGCCGTTCGTGTCGTCATCGCAAACAGTTTTGTAATGCCCATGGATGTTGCCTTGCGCATGATGTACCCCAACATGGCGTTACCCTTGCCCAGGTTGCGATAGTTTGGGTCCACAGCTACACAACCCATTTCGGCAAAGTTGTTCTCATACGGTTGTAGTGTGCAGCAAGCGATGATAGCACCGTCTCGCTCTACAACCGTGAAGGTGTTCACGTTACTCTCAATTTGCTCCTGATCACGCGATACCAGCACATCGTCGTCCAGCAAAGGCTGAATGAGGCGCATGATGCTGACAATGTCATTGGTTGTAGCCATGCGAATTCCTTCGTACATGTGCTTTGTGATCATAATGCCTTCACCATCACGGGTAAACAGCTCCTCCAGCAAGCCACCATCAACATGGCGACTTACAAGATGCGAGCGCTTGACCCCGTTCACACAAGCCTTAGTAGACTCTTTCAAGTACAATAGAAAGTCCCCATTAATATCCGGATTTTGCCGTGCGAGCTCCAAAAACTGCTGTGCTTGCTCAATCACAAGTGTATGTACTACTGAGTTTGACCGCGAGTCAATCAACTCTTCGCCGTCGTGCATAAAGATGAGCTTTGAGCTTTCAAGCTGAACAGCACATTTGCTGGCCACCTGTTCGGAGAGACAATTGAAGACTTCACCACTAGCACTGTATCCAATGCTCGAGATTAGGACGATATCGCCGTCATCTAATGCAGCACGCACTTTTTTGACATTTAGTCGACGCATTTCTCCAGTGTTTTTAAAGTCCACGCCACCTCGGACTCCAACGGGCTGCGCAGTGATGAAGTTGCCCGACGAAACATTAATGGATCGCGCTCGTCCAGGTGAATTGACAATCCCTCGTCCCAAGTAGCTTTCAATCTGAAATCGCACGGATCCGGCCGCGTCCATTGCACACTGCAGTTCCGTGGGGCCTGTAATTCGAATCCCACAATCAAATCGTTGCGAAAGTTTTCGAAGTGATAGCTGTTGGTTTAATTGTGGACGAGAGCCTGCTACTAGCACGAGTTTAACGCCAAAAGTATTGAGCAATGCAATGTCGTGCATGACGGCACTAAAGAGATTCGATGCTACCAATTGACCTGGTAAATGAATCACCATTGTCGTTCCTCGATGGAAATTAATATAAGGTGACATATCTCGGAACATGGCCGTGAAAGAAGATGGACCTTGCGTCACCTTTTGCTTGGCTTTCATCGTCTGTTTGCGCACATGTAAACACTCGGATGGTACTAAGGGTAGAAAGTCGGAATACGTCGATTGATGGGGCTCTAGATGAGGTTTAAAACTGCCCATACCAGGAGCCAAGATGTGACAATGTCCGGAACCAATTGACTCGTGCACAGGTGTTGATGGCACGACAACTGCTTGTAATACTGCACGAGTGGATGTAAAGACACGGAGAGACAATAAACGCCGCGAGTGACTGGAGACGGACGAGTAAAGCAGTCGATGTGAATGCAACAGATCAAGACGAATCCACATGATGTGCTTATAGCTTGGCTAGATCACCCAGAGGACGAAAGGAAGGAGCTCAATGAGGTGCACGGCAGTACAAGAGTGAGAGAGGATGCGGAGAAGAGCACATCATTGAGCTACTCATAGATGGAATGATGGACAAAGTATGCAATTGTAAAGGGAAATGATCGATCATAGGTCAATTTAACCTACAAGTAAAGCAAATAAAAGATGATTAAAATTCGATTATATTCAACATGAAAGGGTTGAAGTCTCAACAATTACGTCATCCTCTGGACGATTGCAATTCATTTCTTGACTTGCTTACGAATCGTCCCTATGTTTTCAAATCAAATCAAAACTCAAAACATAAAAACCTTACAAAGAGCATTTAATCAATAATGACAAGCACGAGTTTATCCTGTATATGCTAATCTTACTATTCTTACCTCCCTCTCTCTCTATGTCTCCACACACACATCATGTACTAACACTCTACTATCTACTCAATATGACTCTCCTCTTTCTTCTTCCTAGATACAGAACTCAAGTGTCTCTCAGCTGCATGTAATAAACTATGGGATCTCGATACGAATCGATTAGAGCCAAATGTTCATTATGAGCTTAATCTACAGGAAGGAAAGAATGCTTTTGCTCATGGTGACGTTGCACGTGATGCATTGTTTACCTTTGTTGATCCGTGTATATTTGAACGTAAGACTTACCAATTATTGTTTCATTTACTGGACAATTACGAGCGTGAGGTTAGTGTTTACTAGACAAAATTGAAAAGAAGAACCTTGTCATGGTCTTTTCACTGGAATAATGGTTTGCTGACAATGGAATGTATGGCATGTGAATGCTTTTACTTGATATTTTCATGATATAGACGGGTGTAACCGAGAGAGTCACACCAAAAGAACTTTTGGAGAATAATACGTTCTTGAATGCAGTGATTGAGACGCCACCCATGCGTTATGCACATGCGTACGTCATTCATGCGTGTTGATTATATAGGAGCTAATGAAGCTTAAGGGGTAATGGAAATAAGTAATGCAGTCTCTCGTGTAATGAACAGATGGTTGCTAAAGAATAGAAAGGTGACAGGAGATCTTCAAGACTTTAAGAAAAAGCTTGAATTGATTTGGTTTGGAATGTATCGACGTGAAGTCCGCAATGATTCATCAGGGTTTGAACATGTTTTTGTGGGAGAAGAAAAGAATGTGAGTCTGGTAGATTGAGGTGTAGAGCTCTTCCATGTAACGAGAAATCGGTTGCTTATGATTGTTTTGAGGTATGTTGATTTGTTGTCGAGGCAGGGCAAGATATGTGGCTGTCACAATTGGTTACAAGTGTACAATGAAGAACGCAATGGCCGCATTAACTATAAGGGCTATATCCGTCCTCGACAGCGTGGATGCAAGTTTGTAGAGCCGCATAATAAGGAGCAGCTTGTTACTTTTCAGTTTCAGTGGGAAGATGAAACGAAGCTCGTGTCGACAAGGTAGCACTGGACAGGTAATTCTGTATCAACAATCTGCTGATATTGAACATGTTTTGTATTGTCTGCAGCTTGATTGGAGTAAGTCCAGAGTTTGAAATGGCCCTGTACACGATGTGCTTCCTCAATGGACAAGAGAACAACCACGTGCAGCTTGGGCCTTATTTGTGCAACATCAAGTGTTTCAGCTTTGGCCATGGTAAGGACACAAAGATTGGTACGGCCTTCCCAGAGGCACTGCCACTAACGGAGGCGCAGGCCGCGACCAAGATCCAGTCCATTTTGCGTGGCAACCACGCGCGCGTCCAAAACCCACACGTTCGTCGTCAGCCACCGCCTCCTCCTCCTGGTCCAGCTTGGGGCCCACCGCCTGGAGGTGCTGCCATCCCAGTCCCACAGCCTAGCGGTGCCCACTCAGCTGGAAATGCGTGGGCTAAGCCTCTTTCTCAGCGTGGCCCACCGACAGCGGCACCAGGTGGCTCGAAGCCCGACGATGCATGGGCCCAGCCGCGTAAATGGTAGCTTTGCTGCTACTAGTGACAGGAAACGTGGGAGAGCAATCTAATTGCGCTCAATACAGTTTGCGGGTATCATGCAAACAATACGATACCGCAATTTTGCCTGATTCTTTTCGTCGGTCCGTCGAAGGCTTGCTTCGTCCATATGGACATGACAGGCATTTTCCTTCCCATATATTACAGGAGATCACGATGGCTCGCAAACAAAGGAATGCTGATGTTCTTTCAGTCGGTGCAGCTTTGAAGAAGACCTCGATGGGCTTTGGTCTTCGACGACGTGGTCCTACACGATGAATTGACATTGACGTACATCAATCGGTTTTAGCTACAACAGTCTCCATACAACACGATTCTACTGTGGAAGTGCGTGCTCAGGCAACAAAGTCGACTTAGGGAATGCAAACTCGCTGCCAATAGAGCAGACGTCGTAACGTATTTTGCGAGCAATCGGCGGTGTCTCCGACGTCGAAGTATTCGACGCAACGTGAATTTGTACGGGGTCTACAACTGTTGAGCTTTATAGCGAGAACGTTGATTGCAAAGCTATGAAAGAGCTACTCGTGCAGTTGAATGGAGATGATAAACTTACTTCAACCAAAGTAGTGGTCTGTCAATGTTTTGACGATGTAGATATCGTTCGTGGCCACGAAGACTTAAGTGCGTGGCTTCTTGCTTCAGGTTGTCTTCTACCGGCAGTCTTTGCTTGTCACTCATCTGCGTACTCAACGAATGCAAGTAGCTGCAACAAAACATGAAGAAGCTGGCGCTGTAGGAGACGTTATATGCTGGTGTAAAACCAGAATCAACTAAGCCATTCGCGGTGCAATGTATGAAGCAAGTGCACAGGTGACAGGAAATTTTTGCGACCAGACGTACACCACTAGTGGAGTATCAACCGACATCCTGACCTTGCACAAGTACTGGCAACTGGTGTTACAATGGACATGTTGGTTTGAATCAAAGCTTGAGTTTGCATCATCGCTCCCATGTTACTGCGACAGCAAGAATGCTCTGGTACGAGTCAGCTTGTCATTCACTGCCAGTACTCTTGCTTCGAAGGAGGGCATCAACCGAAAACCTACCGCAAGCATTTGAAAATGGCAACGCAGTAGTAGCCTGTGGAAAGCCGAAAACGAGTTTAGTGATGAGGATAAGGAGGATGCTGCTGCTATCAATCGCATCGCTGCACGAACAAAAAGGCAGACTCCGAGCTTATTGCAGAGGAACGCCGCGAGAATACATGAATCGCCAACATATTAAGATGCTAACGCAGCGAAAGATTTGAAGCCACGTAAGTTAGCTCTGCCCAGTCAAATTGTCCCATAAGCGTCCTAGTAGCGCAGCACCAAGCTGACGACAACACCTGGTCTTGGCATGACAGCTTCATGGACTGAGCTCGGAAACATGCAGAAGTGTGAACAGCAAGGAATGCTCCTACTTGACTGCAGTGGACAGTAACAAGTACGAGGTCATACCATACACTTACTGCTCAGAATGGCGAAATTGAAGCAGGAAACGAGATATTGCAGCACTCAACATTACAATATCTACTAACCTTTGTGTTGAAACTCCTAGAAGCCATCTTGAGCCACCGTAAGCCAATCGGGGATACTGGTTCCTTTGGATCTGCTGTATTCTTGCGATGAAATTGTCGAGACACGTGCGCCTTCAGTGGCAGCATAAATTGACCCGCCTACCCATGCAAGCATGTTCCGAGGGAAATATGTTTGAACGAGCTGCGCTCTATCGATAGTGGCTGAAGCTGAAGCAAACTTGCTGTCATGGTGTAATGCCTCGCGCACTTCGGCCACCACGCGCTGGGCCAACCCTGACAGAAGAAACAGATTAGCATGAGCAAAACACATGACACTCATTTGTTGCGTCAGGCGTACCAGGTATCATAGCGGTTCCTCCAACCAAAAGCAGGTTCTCCAGCATGGCCGCTCTAACGTCAAGAGGGGCCTTTCTCAAGACCTGAACAATCCCATCAACAATGGAGGTCCCATCCCTGCCTTCATCACCTGGTCAATGGAAATGATAAGTGCTGGACGTGTGTGTTGTAATGCAGGATCACGTAACGAGTAAAACTTACCCGAAAGGAGCTGTTCCACAACACTTGTTCGCAAGAATCCAGGAACCTGTCAAGCAATTTACAGTCTCAGCTTTTCCCGTTTCAAGCTTTGGAACATTGTACAAGACCGACATGTGCAATATCGTAAACGAACCTGTAGCACGTCGTTGCCTTGTGTTTGGAACTCGGCATCAACAACGTTTGGCAAAGGATCCTACCAAACAAAAGAGCGTCGATGGTATGTCAAGCTTGGCAGTAAAAAAACCTCTTGCTTTCATGACTAGATCTCACCTTTTGTTGGGCAAAGCACGCCCGCTCAAGAATGTCCTCTGCTACGATATCTGTCACTGGATTAACAAGCTTGGACGTGTCCATCCGCTGATCACACGAACTATTCAGCTCACGTTGAATAACTTCACAGCAGTTTCGACTTCCAACCGGTACAGCTAAAGAATAGCAAAGCAACAACGAGAGCTGTGAACTTCCTGTCCTCTTCTTCTTGTATCTTCCTAACGCACGACTCCATACTAACTCTCATAAAAGTAAGGAAGAGGAATGCCCTTGAACACCGGCAATAGTCGCGTCTCCGCCCAGCCGCAATCTACCACCAATGCTGTATGATTGGCCGTAGCGTACAGCACTGCCAACATCGACGGCACCAGTGTCACTGCAGACGCCTATAAGACAGCAAACCCCACCATCTTTCAGTCTCATAGAAAGATAGACAGGAGCCACTCAAGCAACAGCTTACATTGAACACATCAAAGAGAACACGTAGTAGCATTTCTCGAAACACTCGAGGCAGCAGTAGATCTTCACACACGACAAAACGTCGACGTGTCGGATTCACGAGTAGCAAACTGTGGCAACATCAGGTCGTAAACACTCTTGGACCCAAATGGAACATGCCATAACTACTCACTCACTCATAGCACAATGTATGCAGCTTTGAACACAAAAACTCGTGCCATTCACTGGCGCTCAATGGTGTCTGTAACAGGTCCCCCACCTGGAAACACTCATAGGCGATCTAGAGCCAGCAAAAAACGAGACCAATACTTTCATCAAGACACGACCGAACGTACCTGCCAACGCTTTACACATCGAGGTGCACGCTCTCCAGAGAGACCACATCGGGCATATCGTGCTCCTAATTCCAGTACGAGTGCATTCTTATCGCTTAGTGAGCTGCTCATGGTAGACTTTTGTTGCTTACTTGACTTGTATGAGTTTTGTGTCGCTCTCTATGGAATGACTATATGTATAGGAATAGCAGCTCTAAACAATCTATCTATCGATCTGCACAGACTTAGCAAGTGCTGCAGATCAGAAGTTCGATGCTTCATTTGTGAGAAGAATAGCAAGAAGAGAGAGAGAGAGGCTTGACAAGCCACACACAGTTCAATGAAATGCAAAAGTGAGTGACCTTGTTTCAAACGTAAACGGCAGGATGATCGATAGACTTGATTCATCATATCACCACGGGAGAGACTTGTCGAGTGTCGGTTGTCATGAGTCTCATTCGTTGTCGACATACTCAACGCTGAGCTTCATTGATTGACAGATGCTGCTTGGAATACGGATCACCGCTTGTTTTCATTAGATGGAAGATGTATTCTCCTTGTTCCTGCTGATTGCTCACCGAAACTGAGCTTCTCAAGCGCTCACTCAACTCTTTCTTTGTTGCTACCCACTTGATGCTCACAGCATTGCGATCTTATACAGTGCTCAACGTCTTGTTCTTCGACAGTGACTCATGCTTCTTTTTGGTTGCTTGCGTTGGTTGATTGTATTGCCAACACGAATAATGGTGGCAACTTCTGCTGGAAGTCGTATAAGACGGAACACGTTGTAGCCGTTAGACGATATGCATATACTATTTAAACCATCGTTACTCATTCTGCAGCAAAATCCACTACGACAACATGTCGAGGATGTCCTCCTCCTCCGGATCCATTGCTTCGTCAACTTGCGATACTACACGCAACGGCTTCTTTGACTCGGGCTTTGGTGCAGGTGTCGGCTCAACCTTCAAAGCTGCAGTTTTTCTCGTCCACGGCGTTGAAGGCTCCACAGTCCGTACGTGCGATTTGCTGGCCACCGGCTCAGCCATTATAGTTGTGCCATCCCGACTGTCTCCTCTCTGTGTTGCTTCATTCTTCTCTTCTTCATTCTTAATGATTTCATCCATACTCGATAGCAAGTCTTCTGCAGAACTAATCTGCACCGAACTCGACCGCAAATTGGTCGGAAGAGCGCCATACGCTTTGATCGCGTCATTCTTCGCACGTTCTCGCTCATCTTCCTCCTCCTCACTAGCATTGCCATGGCTTCCATTTGACTCATCACTCATCGCTTCATCATCATCATCTTCTTCTTCTTTTTCAACCTTCCTCCTTAACTTTGCTCCTGTCACTTTCTTGTTCCTTTTCGGTGCTGCAACTTTTCGTTTCTTCGTCGCCGATTCCATCTCAAACTTGTGCATCTCCTGAGCCTTCTGAACTTCAAATTGCAGTCTCCGTATCTCGTTTTTCTTTGCGTTCAATACAGCACAAAAACCCACAAACAACTCATCCTCTACCTGTTGTTTGGCAGTCAATGCTGTCTCGAGCAGCACGTCTTTTTGTCTCAACAACGTCTCACAATGCTCCATTTTACTCTGTTTCTCCACAATCAATTTCAAATCTTCTCTCTGTCTCGTTGCTATCTGATGCAGCAGTTCTTGCCACGTTGCAAGATCTTTGGATACTTGAAATTCAATAGCACAGAATTTCACGGCAAACTCTGCACGTTCCATGAGTGTCAACGACCTTTTTTGCTTCGACCATCGGAATTCAAAGCGACATGGTTGATCACATGATGACGCAATCAGTGCTGACTCTACAGCTGCAAGATACTCTGCACCTGAGCAATCGAGTGCCCGTGGCTTGTGACAAGAAGCGACGTCAGCTTCGTACAACGTCGGTGGATCTACGAGCTGGATATGAATGGAAGGAGATACAGACTCAGATGATGAACAAGAGGTCCTAGTGTGACTGCAGTGTACAAAGAGAGAGAGAAAAGACGTGGAAGAACTCGACTCTGCATCCACAGCCGTCACTTCTGCGAACGACATGATGATGGTGAAATTAGAAATACGTTGTCTTTTTTGAGGTATTTTATTTTTAGAAATCTTGATATAGAAATGGTAAGATTTGACAATAATTGGGTACAATCATGCAAGTGAACGCAAAATCTCGTTGCTTAGAAAGGTCACTCATTTGACGCTACGATTAGATCTTGCAGTTATCAAGTACTGCAAGTGATGAATAGTTAGTTAAATGGTATTATAGGCGAGGACAAAGTAACTACGCACTGCGTTTATTGCCTCTTCCTTGTAGCATTGTTTCTTGCCTCTTCCTTGTGGCCCCAGTAACTTATCACCAAATACATCGTCTTCTTGCTGGTGTTTTGTTCTTGTGGGGCTCGATGATACCGCCTTTGACACCTCATTACAATGCGTATCTTCATGCGTGCTTTCAACTTGGAGCTTCTATGTCAGCTAGGTGCTGTTTTTCTTGACACAATGGGTTTGAGCCGTATCCAACGGTGTGAGCCGCAATAGCCAAAGATTGCACGAAAATATTCGTGCGACATCATGTCTTCAGCTGTACTGCTTTGTCACACAGATTGTACGTACTCTCCTCAACGAGCACCGAGATTGAAAAGATCAACGTGAGACAATAGACAGATATGCTACAAAAAAAACGAGCCTTGGCCTTTCAGAAATGATTTTTCGAGCACAGGACCCTCGGATTCGTTCAATTCGATCCTTGAATTGCGCTGTGGTGGTGCTGGTTGACCCACATCAATTATCTTGCTCTATCGTGTAGCCTTCTGGAATCATCTCCAATCAGTGTACACTTTCGTTTGTCTACACACCAACTCGAATCTTTTTCAGCAAGCTGTGGAAGATCCTCGCTCAGCGTGCTCATCCTGTTTGCTTCAGTCATGGCTTTTTTCTCTGTCAAGATCGAGCCTTGAGTCTTGGACCTAACAACAGCGTTTTTGGCGTTTTCATTGAGGTCCAGGACACATGCGTTCATCGTATTTTGTTGTCTTCATTCGGTTATATATAAAGCAACGTCACTATTAGCGTGAACTCGTACAAGTACAGGAACACTAGCGTTGGTTGCTTGCGCTTTTTCTTCTTATCTTTAGAGATCGAAGTTGATACACGTGCGAGTATCATTTACAGGTTTTAAACCTTCAGTTCGCAATAACACGACACCCAAAAAAAGCAAGTCTCCGACTTCCATAGCCTTTGCCTCTCTACACGTATCTCTCGGTGCGTCGTCTTCTTATGAATGTCTCGGCCGCATAAATTATAATTGCTCACAACATCAAATCTTCAGGGTGATCGTACTGCATACTGTTCACATTTGTAAAGTAAAAACTTCAAGTGTCTAGAGTAGAAAGCCTCTGTCACCACGGTTGTTACTTCCGTCTACTTCACAGACATATGTCTCACATCAACCTTCATGTCGCATAGGTACCAAGTAGGACTGTTTTCTCAACACAGAACAGATGCAGATCATTACCAGCTGTCAATCTATGGACAAGAGAAAAGCCAAGGCTATATACAGTGCAGTATCTCGCTGCTGCATTAAAAGAAGAGATGACGAGGAAATACAGACCGTGTGCCAGTAGTTACTAATCATCTTTAGACATGTTATAACAGAAGAGAGCATATCAATAATGTCTTCAATTGTCTACATCGTCTTCACATCAAGTTTACAAATCATGAATCCCACTGGATTCTGGAATCGTAGGAATCCCAAAGGGGGAAGGTGTATTGTGTACAAAGACACTGCAAATTGTCCTGACTTGCTCTAGTGACACAAATTGATCGGCCATACAACGCGGTGTGGCCATGGACAATGACCGAACAACAAAGTCCTCGGTGCTTTATCAATCGATTGGAATGGGAATGTTATGTGTTGTCTTTATTGTCGTTTGGTGCATGGCATGTCGACGGAATCGTCATATGATTGATATGGAAATTCCATTGCTTTCAGGTGAATCAGTTGATCATCGAATTGATGCAGCTACACGTGAAGCAGAAGCTGGTTATAATTTATGTGCCAGTTGTAACTTTGAGAACTTTAAACGTTTTGAATACTGTGTCTTATGTGGTGATAAACTTCCATCCATGTCCATGACAACGGCTGAAGATGGGAGTGAAGATGAGGACGTACAACATCATCCTATGGAGGACTCGGATCGAGGAAGAGCAGCTTATATGGTCATTAATGGACGTAAATCATCACATTTGCTATCACCTCGACCGAGAAAAATATCGTCGCTAAGTCGACAGCAACGTCGGGCTAGAAATCGTCGAGAATGGAGCAGGAAGTTGGATGTGGAAGGTAATCTTTTCTGGTACCGCAGTGGAGGTGGCAATTTGCCAGTAAGTACAGACATGGACACGATCATGCCTGGGTATACGGTGAGTTTCACGTTTCCAGAGAACCAGGAGCTGAGTGATGAGGAGGAGCAGACTGACTGCGTGACTAAGGACCAGGAGGAACTGCAGCAGGAGAATTACAAAGAGCAGGAAGAATTGACGACGGAACTTGAGTCGGTTGTGGCTGCTGCACGGCCGCATTATATAATGGAAAACGGGCTTGAAAAACCGGTGCTACCTACAGACGTGAAGGTAGAGCTGACAGAGGCTTCGACATCTAGCCCAGCTAAATTCTCGACGGGAAATTTGACACTTGCCGATGCTGGTCCTGAACGGCGAAAGGAAACGGTGGTCATGGCGGCTAGCGACTTTCCTACTAAGTATGCACACTTTGTAGTCAGCACTGCTTCGCTCATTGTGCCTGCAGAGGTTGAGTTTTTGAAGTTGTCGGTGCACCGTGACTATATGCTGGAAGAGTCTTTGGATCACATGTACTGTATTCAGCCTAAGAATTTGCGTTCCTTCATGCGCATTAACTTTTTGGATGAGAGTGGCGTGGATGCTGGTGGTGTGCATCGTGAGTGGTTTATGCTAGTGAACGAGCTGCTGGCTTCGCCGACGTTGCGACTTTTTATCTGCAATAACAAAGCTGACCAGAGCTACTTTATCAATCCGCAGTCCCGTGCCGATGTGGGGGAGGACCACCTTGCTTATTACTTTGCCACCGGGCGATTAATTGGCCGGGCATTGTTGGAAGGTGGGATCTGGGGTTTTCATCTCGCACTTCCGTTGCTGAAGGTGATCTTGGGCGTGCCAGTGACGTTTGCTGATATGGAGCACCTTGATCCAGAGACTTACCGCAGCTTGAAGTGGTTGATGGACAACGACGGCGTGGATGATCTTGGGCTCGATTTTAGTATAATTGAGCAGGTAAATGAATCTAGGGTGGTGGTGGACCTGATCCCAAATGGACGAAATGTGGCTGTCACGGATGAAAACAAGCGTACGTATTTGGATCGTCGCTTCCGATACGTGCTCTTCGAGAGTGTGGCAGATCAAATGTACGCATTCTTGACAGGTTTGTATGAAGTCATTCCCTGTGAGATGCTGCTCATCTTCGACCCAGAAGAGTTTGACTATCTTTTGTGTGGATCTCCCGAAATTGACGTTACGGATTGGGAAGCTCACACTGTTCTCACTCCAAATCTCAAGGATGCTAATGTGACCCGGTGGTTCTGGGAGATCGTTGGTCAAATGCCAAATGAATACCGTCGGCGACTTTTGCTATTCGCAACTGGATCAACATGCGTGCCGCTCTCTGGTTTCCGTGGCCTCACTAGCTATGATGGCCGTCTATGTCCATTCAACCTCAAAGGTGTATCGTACCGAATGACGCAGTACATTTCAAGCCACGCATGTTTTAACCGTTTGGATTTGCCGCTGTACCAGAACAAGAAGGAGTTGAAGAGCATGTTGTATGCTACGTTGGACAACGATCTCACGGGTTTTACAACAGCATGAGTTGAAAGTAGCGTCATGGAATGCTGTCGTTTTGACGTGGTGGTAAGGTGGAAATAATATCTCGACTTCATTAATGCGTCACTTTACTATTTTTTTGTAACTAGCAGCATTTGCTGCTGAATAAATTTAAGAATATCGTGAGGCTTTTTACCTTATTCTTGGGCACCTGTTCGTATGAATGACCAGAGATGATTGCAATGTGCAATGTTAACGGAATGTAAGCGGAAGAAAACCACTTCAAAACATTTTTGTGACAACATTATTGGTGACTCATACTTGGACCAGATGAGCATGTCTCGGTTTTGTACATATGGATTCATTCACGACCCCAAAAAGTGTTACAGCCCCATATTCAAATCCGTATATCACAGATTTTGTATCGAATTTTGTGGTTTCTGATGTCTGCCCCTTGTTTTGGTCGAAAAAGGAATCAGAATGCAAGAGATCGGGCACACTCGTCAAGTTACTCGCTATATCTAAGGAAGGAATGCCAGGAGAAACTATTGCCGTAGCAAGCGTGTTTGTACTACTCTTTGCTCTGTGCTTTGGGTGGATCCTCGTCCGATCGTTTAAGAATTTTCAGCATGAAGCAGAACTCAATGTACCGTTAATTGAGTATGTATCGATATGATAGCAACACTTGGAATTGATAAATCATAGCTGATGATGATATCATTGCAATCGTCTAATGTTTTGTATGGTACAATTATCTTGTTGGGACGTAGATCCAAGGATCGGCGTTTAGATGCAGCAATAAGGTTTGCCATGTTTGTGGATGGTATGAAATGACAAGGCATCAAGGCAAAGATTTGACAGTATTTCTTGTAAACTCTTGTGTGTATCCAGAGATGCAGAAGAAGGATTTCATGTATGCGCATTCTGTGGCTTTGAAAACTTTAAACGTTTTCGTTTTTGTACAGTTTGTGGCGAATGGATCGTTGAGAGAAAAGATAGTGACGAGGAACAGAACGATGGGCACGCAAAGGGAAAGACTCATGCTATCAAGGTGTCGCTCTTGTTGATTTTTAGGCGAATATCTCGAGTAGACGAGACATTGTCAGCTCCCGTTGCAAGATCTTCGACGCTGACCACTCGTCGTCGACTACGGGCATTGAGACGCAAAGAGTGGAGACGCAAATTAGATGTCGAAGGACGTGCGTATTGGTTTCGAGACAGCCGCTTTGGAAAGGCCCACGTAATCTCGACTGCATTTGTGGTTGCGTTCGAGCTGGTAGGCACTAGACCTATTGTGCTTTGCAAGTCCGTTGGGTCTCAAACACAACCTAGCGTTCGTGTGATACATACATCAGACAATGATCATTCTTTGCCATCGTCTTCTTCCAATCACACGGAAGTACCGACAGGAACAGTATCTCCCGTCGTATCTATCTCAACTCAGAATGTTGCTGATGCTCCGAGAAGCCCGAGGGCTGCTGAGCTGATCTTTGAGCAAGAACACAGTGTGGGGAACACAAATCACACAATTGGTTGCGCAAGAACAGGGGCTACTCTTGGACCAGTTGAAAGGCGCATGGAAAATTTGGAAAGATTTGTGCAGGAAAAGCGACCGGTGCTGTTATTTGTGTCTGATACTCGTGTGGATGCCTCAAAGCTTTCGATCGGCGTACATTCCTTTTCATCTGATACCGCTCAAGATGCACCGGGTGCAGTAGCTTCGGCATCAGTGATCGCGTCAATGACTGACGCCGCCAAAGATTTTCCGTCAAAGTATGCACATTTTGTTATGAAGGCTGCAAAGCTGTTAGTTCCTGCCGAAAAAGAGCATCTGCGACTTAATATCGTGCGTGCCAGCGTGTTCAGCGACTCGATGGAATGTCTCGCAGTCATCCCACTCCGAAATTTGCATTCTCCAATACGTATAAACTTTCTTGATGAGCACGGTGTCGATGCGGGAGGCCTTCAACGCGAGTGGTTTGTTATGCTCAATGAGGCACTTTTGAATCCACATCATGGACTTTTTGTTTGTACCGACAAGAGCGAACAGACATATTATCTAAACCCCTGTCCGAATGCGGATATTCTACCTCGTCAGCTTCTCTATCTTCTAGCGGCTGGTCGTTTGCTCGGTCGGGCACTGCTGGAGCGATCGATGGTGTGCTTTCATTTAGCACCACCTTTGCTGAAACTTATGCTAGGCTACCCATTGTGTTTTTCGGATTTGGAGGACGTGGACCCTGTAGTGTACAACAATCTTCGCTGGCTGTTGGCTAATGACGACGCGGACATGTTAGGACTTGATTTCACTGTAAGTATCAAAGATGGCGACCGGTACCATGATGTTGAGCTCGTACCAGGTGGCAAAGATATTGCTGTCACGGATAGCAATAAGATTGAGTACGTAGAGCGCAGGTGGCAGTATGTATTGATAGAGAGCGTATCCCCACAGCTCCAAATCTTCCTCCGTGGTTTGTATGAGATCATTCCTCGCAATTTGCTACTGCTTTTTGATCCAGTCGAATTTGATTTCTTGCTTTGTGGCTCTGAAGAGATCGATGTGGAAGACTGGAAGTGCAACACTACGCATTCTGGGGTATCACGCCACCACCGAGTTTTCAAATGGTTCTGGGGGCTTGTTCACGAGATGCCGAATGAATACCGTCGTCGCTTGCTGCAGTTCGCGACTGGATCGTTGCGTGTACCTTTGAGTGGCTTTAGTGCGTTGACCAGCTACGACGGTCGTTTGTGCCCATTTACGCTGAATGCGGTGGCAGGCGACGGCTTCATTCACAGCCACGCTTGCTTTAACTGCTTAGACTTGCCACTTCATGCTGCTCGTGACGAGTTCAAGGCGATGCTGTACGCGATACTAGAAACAGAGGCTTACGGTTTTACGATGGCCTGATACTGGTTCATCTTGCAAGTTTTGCAGATAAGCACTGCTGTAGACGAATTTGTACTGGCATCGCAAGTTTCTATCGACTGCTGTTTCGCTGTCTGCAGTCATCATGGAAACGGAGTTGTTGATAGGAACGGATGTCATATGCCGGATCCAGAACGTTACCGTGAAGCTGGGTGGGCTGGAGTCCTTGTTTAGATCACAAAAGGAGTCCATTACTGAGTTGGTACAAGAGCTTACGAATACAAAGGGTGTTTATGGTACCTTAAAATCTACCGAGACGCATCAGTATGTGCTGACATTGGACCGGGCTTGTACATCATGCCTACAAAATAACTCGAGCGAGAGTTCACGCGTTTTGTCTGTGCCGTGCCAACTCTTGGAGTGTTGGTAAAGAACGGCCCTGCGTCAGAATGTTTAATGCGGCAACTCGTCTTCCGGAAATGCCTATCTCACTGCAACAATCCACCACTGGTAGAGTCGTCAATGTGTTGCATCGTCTTGCAGGATGCGAAAACGCGATGCTTGGCATCTAGCGCAACGAAAGCGTGGGCCGAGAATTGATATTGAAATAAGCATGCTGCAAATGGGGGTCCAGCTTCGTCAAGGCTGCTTTCAGTACGTGCTCAACGTTTCCCGCATGCAAAAGTGTCGTCGCGACCCGCTCTGCAAACTCGCGCTCCCCTGCATGAAACCCGACATCAGCAAGAATGAAGAAGCAACATATACACGTCACGGAGATTGCAGTCGTACATGGTCGCAAAAGTCCTGTTTCGAAGAGATTGGATATGTATGTGCTTGCGAGACGTTCCGATTGACTGGCTAACATGGCTGCTAGCCATGGCTGGAATGTCCAGAACCGAATGGGCTTGCACGTTACCCAATCTTGCACAATCTTCACAAGATCTTCCTTCATTCCTCGAAGTTGTAGTGGCTCCTCTTTAGGCCATTCGCACATGACAAGCATCAACAAGACCACTTCCTGTAGTTTTGACACTACTCCTTAGGTGCACTTGGTCACTAGTGGAAAGCAAGCATCGACAATAAACTCTCTTACCCGTACATCTTGACTGTCAGGCGCTTCAAAACAGCCTCGTAGATCATTCAAAAAGGCTTGGAATGTTTCACGCTTTACTGCTGCACGAGCATCCACTGCATTGCGCTGCAATGTTTTTGCCATGGCCCTCAACTGAAGCGTTCGAGGTGAGAGAGCGTAACTCTTCAATGGAAACACTGCAACCCAACCAGAGAGTACTTGGTATAACAACAACGTCAAGTCATTAGAATTCCTACTCCTAGTCCTGCAAGCTCAATCAATTCCTTTCAACTTCATACAACGCCTGTACCTTGTACTCGAACGCGCTTGCACTTGTCGCTCATTCGACGTGCTATGGCTAGCAAGGCGTCCGTACGACGAGCTCCAATCACGTTTTCAGTCAGTAATGCACTAGTCAATGAGCACCCAGAGCAAAAATACCAATCAATCATTAGATAACTCGTCATTCTCTATGTACTGCTTGAAAACGCTCTTCATTCACCTAATTGATGAATGCTCTGCAATGGAGAAATGCATAGATTCTTCACGTCTTTTTTGCAGCTTCTGAAGCACTGTTACTAGTAATGCAGACGGTGTTGGATGTGACATTAAGAATGGACTCTTTATAATTGACCGTAACAAATGCATTCTGGCATGGCAAAGTGCATCTGCCGTTAGCGCTTGATCGACTGGGAGTGTAGGTAAAGTAGCTACTGGGAACCATCGATGGATACGACTTTCAACGTCCTGCTGTGAAGTATAACTAGCTGCTATATCTTCAGCTGCAGATGCCCAATGTAAAGCTCGATCAAGGGAGTCAAGGTTCCATTCATGCAGTTGAGACGTCTGTGTGGCGTTTATGAGCTTCACACAGGACCGCACGTGTTCCGCTTGCTTGACATCCTCCATAGTAGTTTTTAGCAAATCAAATTGTGTATTGTCAAGCACTCTCTCTACGTACGTTCTACCAGTACTTGTAACTCTGAACGAACGAATGGACTCATAAACATTCTTTACGACCAAGATTCAACCACGTAGCGTTTCTTTCGAGCCAATGTCTTCATCACCTTTTCTGCAAGTGGTGATGGCAATTTACCGACTGAGCGCAAAATATCTCGAAGCACCTCATAAACATCGTTTGGCATTTGTTTGGCGGAACCAGCAATGTAAATGCGCCCGTCACCGTTCATGATAAAGTTGAAAACAGCCTCTCTATTCTCTGCAAGACGCGTCTGGACATAGATTTTATGATCCTGCACGAGTATCACACAATAGTAAGATGAGAGCCACAACGTGATCGCAAGAGCTACTAGCAAAATGTACCTGGTCACGTGAAAACGCAGTATGTAACTCGGTGAGGTCGCCTGACGTCACGAGTTCACGCAACTCATCTTTGTACAGAAAGTCCTGGATAATAGCATCACAACTTATTGATACGAACAAGAAATGCTTGCAAAAATCGAGGCTTTCATACCTTGCTTTCATGGCGACATCCAAAGTAGAGGTAGATATCTCCCGAGTTGTTGTCACTTGCTTGTTTGCGCAGAAATCGTCGCTCCTGCAGCATCGCACGCATGCTAGCTAATCCAGTTCCTGGGCCAACGAGCAGCATGTCTTGCTCTAAGCTAGGCGGCTCAAATAGACCGTGCTTAATCCACATTGGTACACGCTTTTGCTCTATGGAAGGGTTCAGTGACTGGAAGAATGACGAACAAACACCGTGTCGGCGGCGCTTGTACGGAGTCAAGAAGTCCACAATGGCCACGGTTAAATGCACCTGTCAAACACGAAGCAAGAAAGTTGGTTCGGAAGCGTGGAAAAGCACAGCATCAAAAGTAACGCAACTTACGCGTCCAGGATGGAGTAAAGCAGACGATGAGATAGAGTACGATCGGGGCTGTTGACGAGGGATCAGTTGCAGCAAAATTGTCAACGGCACCTTTACGCTGGGAAAGTCCGTCAATACCTCTACGTACGTCCTTTTTTCGCGGATGCAATAGTCGTAGAGAAGATCTACACCTTCAGGTGACGACAGCTCCTCAAGTTTCTCTCTCTTTGTAATTCAAACATAATACAAAATGTCAGGGGTCAAAGCACACCTGAGGATCTGCAATGATTATCAAACCTCACCTCCTCTTCATTTGTTGCAAACAGTGACAATCTCTCAAAGAAACTGCGCCGCGGACTTTCCAAGATTGCCAAAAAACTAATGAACAGCTTACGAACAGTAACTGGAGAAGAAAAGTCGAGTTGCTTTGAACCACAAGCAGTGTGAATTGAAATGACAGTGTCTCCATCTAGATTCACATACTTGAGCATGTCATCCACACCCGTCACATTCTCAGGGTACACTACAGCAATATCTCCAGCTCTAAATGGAGCTTCAGCTGAGTCGCTCGTACCATATCCATCGCTAATATCAAATTCCAAATGCCGTACATCCTGCTCCCAATCGTCCGCTGTAATGCGCTTGTTTTCTACAACAGGAGCCCAATAAATACCCTTCTCACGCCCCACCGTCATACGTGGCGGCGCATAAAAGCTCGACTTATCCGTTCTCGGCGTCAGCATCTTTGCAATCTGCACTGCTTCATCTCCATCTTGATGCACAGTGACAGAGTAACGAGGCTCGATTGGTTTCGGGGAATCATCAATTGCCTGTCCTTCCGGCAGCGGATACAAATGTAAAAGAGCTGCCCAGAGCTTCTCCAGCCATGGATTGAGCGCTCCAAAGTATCCGTAAATATGCTGATCATCTCCTAAACCACGTTCAATAAGTTCCAATGCTCCTAACTGCAGTAGACGTGTCTGGAGGCGTCTGGCTACTGCATTATACTTGGCATAGCTAGAATCACCCAGTCCAAAGACAGCAACACGTACACCTGTTAGCCATTGATTGTCCAGACTTTTTTGCAGCAAACAGCGCCAACTATTGCGCATATTCTCAGGTGCTTCACCATCGCCAGTTGTTGACACGATGAAGACAACGGTGGAGCATTGAGGCAAGAGTTCCACGACTGGATACGCATTCATAGAAGAGACATGAGTATCCATAAGATAACGATTGAATGCACGCTGTTGTATAAACTCTGCGACATCTTGAGCAGTGCCAGTCTCACTTCCGTAGAGCACGAGAAGCCGTGGTGTTAATGGAGATGTCATGAAATGATTGTGTCTTTCTAAAATGTGAAATTAAGTTGATGTGTAACACACGAAGGAGACGTTTCTAACATTCATTTCTAAATATACCTTCTTGACATCACGTCAAGTAGAAAAAAACGATCGGATCTCCTCGTGATGCTATCGAGCAAGATGTGCTGCGGTCTAAGGCCATTAACTACGTCGTATTTACGTCGATTTTTCCACGATAAAGTGCAGAACAAGGCGTTAATACAGTCCACTGGGTTTATTAACGGTCAATGGGTCCAAGCGCACTCGAACAACCATTTTACCGTGATTGATCCGTCTACTGATAAAGAAATTGCACGTGTTGCTAACATGGGACGCGTTGAAACCAATGACGCCATTGCAGCAGCACTAAATGCACAGAAGCAGTGGCGCAGAATGACACCTGCAGGACGTTCTGTCTTGCTCAAAAAGTGGCATGCAGCCATTCTGGGCAACACGGATGATCTGGCCATTATCGCCTCTGTGGAAAGCGGCAAACCCTTACCTGAAGCCAAGGGAGAAGTGGTCTATGCTGCTAGTTTCATCGACTTTTTCGCGCACGAGATTATGCACTCCAACGGCTTTCTGCCATCTACGTCGGCACCCGACCACAAGGTCTTGGCGTTTAAGGAACCTGTGGGTGTTTGCGGCATTGTAACACCCTGGAACTTCCCTCTGGCTATGATTACCCGGAAAGTGGGTCCGTGTCTGGCGGCTGGATGCACTGCAGTTGTAAAACCTGCTGCTGAGACACCACTGTCGGCCTTGGCTTTGTCCAAACTGGCAGAGGACGTTGGTATCCCGGCAGGTGTCATTAATGTGGTACCGTCATCGAATGACAAGGCCGCAGAGATTGGGGAAGCTCTGACCAGCAGCCACGATGTTCGCAAAATTTCATTCACGGGCTCCACACGCATCGGCAAGTTGTTGATGAAGCAGTCAGCGGAGACAGTGAAGCGCCTGTCACTGGAACTTGGCGGCAACGCTCCATTTATTGTGTTTGAAGACGCAGACGTTGATAAGGCATTGGATGGCTTGATGGCCTCCAAGTTCCGCAACACGGGCCAGACGTGTGTCTGCAGCAACCGTATCTTCATCCACGCAAGCATTTACGACGAATTTGCTGCCAAGCTGGTGGAGCGTGTGAACAAGCTTAAGATGGGCCCCGCTCTCGAGGAAGGCGTGAGACTTGGCCCACTGATTGGACGTAATGCGTTTCTTAAGACGTCGGAGCTAGTGGAGGATGCTATCACGAACGGTGCGACAGTTCTTGTTGGTGGCAAACGCAGTGACATCGGACGCAACTTTTATGAGGCCACCGTTCTCGCTCATGTGGATAACTCTATGCGCGTCTGGAGCGAGGAGGTCTTTGGACCAGTTGTACCACTGTTCAAGTTCTCGAGTGAAGAAGAGGTGGTTGAAATGGCTAATGGAACAGATGCTGGTCTTGCCGGTTATTTTTTCTCGCAGAACCTGTCTCGCACGTGGCGTGTTGCCTCTGCGTTAGACTGCGGCATGGTCGGTGTAAATACGGGCCTGATTTCGATGGCGCAGGCTCCGTTTGGTGGTGTAAAGCAGTCCGGACTGGGGCGTGAAGGTTCGTTTATGGGTCTGGAGGAATACCAAGAAACAAAGATGGTCTGTGTGGGCGGACTGAAGGTATAAGGTCGTATTGCTAGTTGATCGATCACCTTCCATGTAAACATGCATCAAAACACCAGCCGCATACTAAGCATTTAGCATTCGAGTTAGTCGTCGGCATCATCACAACGTGTCTTCTTCGTGTATTGTGCTTCTTTTTCCCTAAGCTTTTCAAGGTAAACTTTGCAGAGCCCAGTTATCATTACTTTGCAGCAACGAGATCCTACTACAGCCAGCACCATAGCTAAAATATAGCCACCTCCCGGCCGTCTTTACGTCAATATTGATTTTTCTGGTTGTTACTGTATGATAGTGCTGTCAAAAGAACGTCTCACTAAACCAAAATACAGTACCAACCGACTGGTGTTCTTCCATCATTACAGCGACTGTCTTGCATCTTTGAAGCCTGTTTGCTGCTATTATGTAGTTGGGTCATGGTTTACGAAGCGGGGACTTCGACCGTTTGATCCGATGGTGGCATGGGGATTCCAGGACGCATGGCGCCCATGTAAGCAGACACAAGGGCACTCGTCGAAAAGAAAAAAGACATGGCAATCTGCGTCGTGTTCACATCTTGCGATTTCATGTTAAGGAATGAGCCCACGCACAGCAGTAGCGAGCCCCACGCCATTTCCTTCCACTAAGTATACATTAAATTATTTCAATTACGATTAGAATAGAAGCGAATACAACATCACGTACCTTCATCGTAAAAGCAAGAAAGCCCAGTACGAGGGAGGAAAAGGCATACCAATCTCCAGGTGTATCATCTGGGTCCGCTTGCTCTCGCACAAACGGGTGCAAGTCGCCAGGACGACGTGGGTCTCCCTGAAGACTTTTGGACGACATGATTAATCTTGAGTATGATAAATGGTCGTGAAAGGGAGTGATCAGCTAAATAATCAACAAAGACTGGAGCAAATGGATACTTATGTAAGGAAAACCGATTCAGTGTTTCAACGGAAAACCCGATTCAGTGTTTTCAAAGGTGTTGAAGGAAATCGAAATGAACATTTGAAGTAGTTGCAACGAGTAAGTCATATCGACAAAGAATTGTAGTATCGTGAGGCACTACGAAGCTTATGATCAATCGATTGTAGCTTCCATTAGCAATAATAAACTCAAAGACATAGATGCAAGCCGACAAAGTGGACGAGTTCATTTATTCACATTTGCTCTCTGCTGTATTGTGCGGTAGCGCAAATTAAATTTGCGGCGATCTTATTGATGGATACCTATGGCGATCTTATTTCCTATGACCAAGCATGCTCTACCCTAACGAACCAACCTCTGCATGACCGTTTTTGTTTCTGGAGAGAATGAATGACTGTGTACGAAGGATAGTTCGTAAGTACAGGAAACTGACGCAATTCAGTCTACATGTTGAGTGATCTGAGCCAAGGTATCAGGACTCAAACAACAAGACTCTTATTTTATGACTGTTTTTCTGTATTTATCAAACAAAGAAGAAGAAGAAGTAAGAAGAACCAACAGAGATCGCGAGGTCATCCAAGTCAAAACGCCAAGACAAGAAGATAACACACCCAAGATGACGCCGCCAAACGATGAAGCAATGAAGCAGTGGATGAACGACCGAAGAAGTGGAAGACACCTGGGCGAGATGCCACCAGAGTCTAAGTATGTTCCCTCAGCGTGGCCCCTGCTGGAGTGTCTACAACCGCCAGACCCGGAACATGGGACCGAGGAAAAGACGCGACAATACACCGAAGCAGTACGCTTCCGAGCGCGAGTACTCAGGCAATGGCAGAAAAACCTCACGCGGGCAGAACGCGAAAAACGTCCATCGCCCGGACTGAGCAATTACGAGAAACGGGTAGCGATGCAGAAGCGATCAAAGAAGGGAAAGGATCGGCTTGGCTTTCGCACCAGGTCACGAAAGAAAAGGCACGCCAAGCGTCCATTGAGGTCCTGGAGTTCCGTAAACGGAAAGCCACCGACAAAACCAGCCGAAGACCGCGGAAAAGAAGACGATGATAACAAAGGGGAGAAGGAGCAGGCGCCGCAAGTGATCGATATCATTCAAGACGATCAGCAAAGAAGAGAAGGATCAGGAGCCGCAAGTGATCGATGTCACCCAAGACGACAGCGAAGAAGAGAGAGAATCACGACGACAGGACTTCAGTGTCATCGTTTGATGTAATATTTAGGCTATTGTGCATACTTTGCGGCCATAGAGGCTCAACGTCTTTCTTGTGCTGACATCGATACAAAATCAAAGAAATGCTTGTGAACCACGATACTTCTACCCCAAGTCAAGCATTAAATAAAAACATTCGTACTCTTTCTTCGTCTACACTAGATTGTGTCAGGCGTCAGAAATATGGCCTTCATATCTCGCGCGTCCAGATTACACGATGCGTCTATGTCTGTTCCTGCTCAACCTTTTTCGCAATTTCAAGCATTTCTGTCACGGATGTCACCTTCTCGCGTGGCTTCCCGACAATCCTACCGCGACGTTTTTCCTCGGCGTTAAGATGCTCATAGTCAGCCCATTGAACCAACTGCTTGTCAGGGTTGCGCTTCCTGATAAGCTTTTCTACAGACTGCAGTCCATCCAATTCAACATCGGCTCTATTCTCGCTGTGAAGAAAATTACCCGTGGCAAAATCTTCTACAATGCACCCTACCGTCTCCCGTGCGTCAACAATATTGGTACCAATAATGCCAGAGGGGCCACGCTTTACCCATCCGGTACAGTATAAGCCTACCACAGGCTTTTTATCACCGTTCCTCAAAGTAGTGACAACACGACCTCGCTCGTTCGAAACTATATGGCGACAGTTGTCAAATGGCATATCTGCCTCAATAGGTAGTGACTTGTAGCCAATACTGCGCAGCACAAGGTCACATGGAATTTCATCAAACTCTCCTGTTCCCACAGCACGCTGCTGGTTTGCCTCTCCCTCCAGCTTCATCTTCTCTACACGAATTACCCCCACCCGCGTTGGATCGTTATCGTCGGCAATAATTTCTGTCGGCGATCTTAGAAACTTGATTTGCACAACACGCTTGGCGTTCCCAGTTTGGTCGAACTGCGCAGCCGCCTTGCCCAACAAATCGTTCATGCGTTTTCGGGCTCGATGCTCCTTAATCTCCTGCTCAGACGCGGGAGTCATGCTGCATTTCAAATCATCTGGGTCAACAATGCACGCAACATCATCCAAGTTGGTCAGCTCACGAACTTCCTTTATCGTGAACGCCGCTTGTGCACTGCCTCGTCGTCCCACCAGAAACACCTTTTTGATACCGCTGTTTCGCAGTACTTCCACTGCATGAGCTGCCATGTCAGTCATAGCCAACAATTCTATATTCTTTGTAAGGATCCGAGCACAGTCCACGGCTACATTACCCTGGCCGATGATGACGGCCGTCTCAGCCTGTTTCAAATCCAACTCCAAATTCCGGAACGCCGGGTGGCCATTGTACCAGTTCACGAACGTACGAGTCGCCATGACACCCCGCAGATTTTCACCAGGAATGCCCAGCTCAAGATCTCCAGCAGCGCCGTACGCGAGCACTATGACGTGGTAGTGCTGCTGCAGCTCGGCAAGCGTCACATCCTCGCCCACACGCACGTTTCCCAGGAAGCGGAAGCGCTTGTTAGCCGCCACCATATCAAAATCATTCATGACACTCTTCACCTCCGGATGATCAGGCGCTACACCGGAGCGCACGAGGCCGAACGGTGTGGGGAGCACCTCTAGCATATCGACTCGTACACCGGCATGTTCCTTAAGCAGGTACTTGGTGGCGTAAAAGCCCGCGGGACCAGAGCCGACGACGCAAACGCGACGAATAGGTGAGACAAGTGAGCTGAAACTGCGCGGTAGGACGTGCTGAGAACGCACAGAAAACAGTGATCGACGTAGCAGTACGGTAGTCATGTATCAAGTGCAGCACCTGATGTAAATGTTTGCCATGGATTGTGGCCATTTTTGACCAACTGTGAGGGAGTAACTCATGATTTTACCGGTATGTTGCACTGTAGTCTTACATGTACATAGTATTCCATTAAACAAGTTCAAGGACGTCACGATAAATCATGTTCGTTGCAGAAAACGAGCGTCAACGGATGAGGCTTTCGTCGGTTCAAACATGTACTTGAACTTTAAATGTGATACATTGTCAAATGAATGCATGTATAACAAGTGTATAAAACTTAGCACAAAAGCATGATAAAAACGAACCGTACTCTATTGTACTAGGATTGTATTACAATCACAGGTCTGATGTATGAGGGGGCAGTCTTAAAAAGCTCAAATCCTTTTTCACGTGCTGTCCGTCGTCAATCCCATCCGCTGTTACTCGTCCCAGCTGCGCTGGCCTGGTTATGTCTATGTTCAAAGTTGTTAAATCAGGAGAGGAATACAAATATCTAGTAACTATGTTGCTAGTTGCAAGAAGCCATAATATACCGGTATCTAATCCTCCCTTTCATGACTTCCGCATTCCGCATTCTGCATTCCGCATTCTGCATTCCGCATTCCGCACTCCTCACGGTCACACTGAAGTCCTTCCTGAATAGTAAAGGAAAGTCAAGAAGAAGACGTTTACATTTGAGAAAGATTTCAACGACAATATGAGTGATTTACAAATGGTCATCGGTGCAAAATGTTTTGTACCAGACGAGACACACGTGTGGCTTGCAGCTGAAGTATTACGGGATGAGAATTCAGGTGATGGAAAGACACGTAAGATATTTTGTAAAGTGGAATTACCTGATGGTACAATGGAAGAACGATGTGTGGATATGTTGGAAAAGAAAACAAAAGCATTATTAGCTGTACATCAACTTGAGACTTTACCATATCAGAATGAAACGGGTGGATCGGATGGGATTGAAGATATGATTACACTTAATTATTTACATGAGGCTGCTATTTTGTTTAACATTAAGAAACGTTTTCTATGTAAATTACCCTATACATATACGGGTGATATTTGTATTGCAATTAATCCTTATCAATGGCTACCTGATCTCTACACGGAGGAACAACATTTACGATATCTTCATCAACCAAAGGAAGAACTGCCTCCACATGTTTACGCTACATCAGTTGCTGCATACGATAATATGCGACGATCTAAATTGAATCAATCGATCTTAGTTAGTGGAGAGTCGGGTGCTGGAAAGACGGAGACGACCAAGATTCTGATGAACCACTTGGCTACTATTGCTGGTGGTATGAATAATTCAACGATTAAGAGAATTATTGAAGTCAATCCACTTCTTGAGTCGTTTGGTAATGCCAAGACAGTACGAAACGATAATTCCAGTCGATTTGGCAAGTTTACACAACTACAATTTGACAGGAATGGTACGCTCGTGGGTGCTAAATGCCGCACGTATTTGCTAGAAAAGACACGTGTCATTCAGCACGAAGCACCGGAGCGCAATTACCACATCTTTTACCAGCTGCTGGACTCTTCTGACATTGCATCAGAGCTACAGCTTGACTCGACAAAAACTTACATGTATACGGGTAACAACACGGCACAAAAGATCGAGGGACTTTCCGACGAGAAACACTTTAACAAGACACGTGAGGCACTGGAGCTTGTCGGGCTGTCTCGTGATGATCAGCAGCCACTGTTTGAGGTGCTGGCAGGTGTGCTTCACCTTGGTGAAGTGCAGTTGCAATCAGATGCATCAGACGATGAGAAATCTCTCATTGCTGTGGGTGACAGTGGTGCGAATGCTGCTACTCAGATGCTTGGTGTCACATGGGAAGCACTTGAAGCTGCACTGTGTTCGCGTACGATGCGTGCCGTAAACGATGTGTACAGCGTACCGCTGAAGAAGGAGCTGGCTATGGATTGCCGTGACGCACTTGCCAAAGCAATTTACTCCAACGTGTTTGACTGGCTTGTGGCCACGATTAACCAGTCCCTGGCTGACGATGCCAATATGTCAAACCACGTGGGTGTACTCGATATTTTTGGTTTTGAGCACTTCAAGCACAACTCGTTTGAGCAGTTTTGTATTAACTATGCCAACGAGAAGCTTCAGCAAAAGTTCACGCAGGATGTATTCAAGACTGTCCAGATTGAGTACGAGGAAGAAGGTATCGTATGGGATCACATTGAGTACGCGGATAATCAAGATGTGTTGACGGTGGTTGAGTCGCGCATGGGCATCATTTCTCTGTTGAACGAAGAGGTAATGCGACCAAAGGGTAGCGAGGAGTCCTTTATGTCAAAGGTGACATCCCTGCACAGGGAAGACATGGCACATGTTATTGAATTCCCTCGTACATCACGTACTGAGTTCCTGATAAAGCACTATGCTGCTCCTGTCATGTATGATTCGGTGGGATTCTTGGAGAAGCACAAGGATTCGCTGCTGCCTGATCTGTCTGAGCTCATGCGTGGTTCGTCTAAACCCTTCATCGCGAAGCTCTTTGAACCGAAGCCAGAACCCAAGACAGTTGCATCTGAAGCGTCAGGCGGTCGACGAAAGCGTGGTGGTGCTTTATCTATCACGACTGTCGGTACTCAATTCAAAGAGAGTTTGACGGAACTGATGGCGACTATTAATTCTACTCGAGTCCACTACGTGCGTTGTATTAAGCCGAATCCAATCAAAAGCTCGACGGTTATGGATCAGTCCATGGTGGTGTCTCAATTGCGATGTGCTGGTGTGATTGAAGCCATTCGTATCTCTCGTGCAGCATACCCGAATAGGTTGCAACATACAGAGATTTTGAGCAAGTTTTGGCTGTTTGTACCTAGCGGTGGTAACACTGCGGTAGAAAAGTGTCAATTACTTATGGACAAACTGAAACTGGAGTCTCCAGTGCAGTACCAAATGGGTAAGACCCGTGTGTACTTTCAATTGGGTGTACTTGAAGAACTCGAAGATCGTCGTAAGAAGTTCCTGGATGCCAAGGCCACATACCTACAGAATGTGATGGTTAGTTTCACGCAGCGCATCAAGTACCTTCGACAACTGGAAGCTATCATTAAGCTGCAGTCAGTGATCAGGTGCGTGATTGCTATGCGGAGATACAACACGTTCATGAACGGCCTCATCTTGGCGCAAGCTCAATGGCGAGGCATTCAGGGTCGGAAGGTGGCAGCGGAGGTCAAGAGCAACCACTATGCTGTTATCATTCAGCGGTACGTGCGCGGCTATGTCAAGCGCCACCGTTACGTTAAACTGCGGGCGATGGTTGTCCGCGTCCAGGCTGTGGTTCGTATGACGATTCAGCGACCGAAGTATCTTGCTGCGCTTGAAGAGAAACGTCATGAAGCTGACATGGCTTACCAGCTGGACAAGTTGAAGGCCGCTTTGCAAGAAGAGCAGGAAAGGAATGCCCAGCTGCAGCGCCGCAGTAGCGTGACGACAGCGGATTCGACTGCTGCATCGAGTGTGGTGATGGCTGATGCTGGTGGTATGATTGAAACCCTTACAGATGAGAACAAGAGGCTGCGTGAGAAGAACGAGGAAATAAAGTCTGCGATGAAGGGATTAAAGGCGGAGATTGAGAAGTTCAAGAGCGATAAGGAGTTCTCATCGGCTGGCAATTACGTCAAAGTCTGTCAGCTGCAGGACACTGTGCGCGAGAAGGACAAGAAGATCAAGATGCTCGAGGCCGACAACAAAAAGCTGGTAGAGCAGCTTGCAAAGATCCACGTGAACGGTTTGCCCGAGAAGAAGTCTACGCAGAAGAAGTCAATCTTCCGTACGCTAGGGTCCAAAAAGGAGAAGCAGCCGCGTGAGGCCGTGCTGATGGACTCGCTCACTGGCTCGGATGACCTTAATCGTCGTTCGGAGACGCGTGGATCGGAGCGTCAGTTCCCTCGCATGCCGACTATGAGCGTAGGCTCTCGCTTTTGGAACTCAAGCAAGAAGGGCGATAACGGCGACGGCTTTGACGTCTCGGAGGTTGACGGTGAAGACAGTCCCACGAACAGCTTAACGCGCAACACGATCGTGAAGAGCATGGAGGTAGGAGTGACTGGTGCCATGTCGAGTCTGAAGGGTCGAATGTCGGTCGTGAAGGGCATGTATGATTCTAGGAGCAAACGTACAAACAGTAAGCCGGAGGAGACTGCAAACACGTCCGACAACAATACGTCGGCGATTGTCCCTGCCACAAAGAGTGCAAGGGTGAAACCGGCAGCAAAGGCGACAGATCGCCCTGTGCGCGAGTCATTTAACTTAGATGCGTTGCCAGAAGTCTCTCTGCCTGTCGGTTGGGAGGCTAAGGTATCCCGCTCGACGGGACGCGTGTACTACGTGAACCGCAAGCTTGGCAAGTCCCAGTTTGAGCGCCCCACGCTAGCTTCACTGAAGGCGCAAAAGCTGGCGCGTCAGAAGTCGGCTAACGTGGAGTAAGTAGATAACGAGATACTACGCGAATTCCAGAGCTAGCATGGTGTTGCCCAGGCGCTTCGAACTGCGTGTTGTTCTCTCCTCTAGTAGTAGTGCTTTCATAATAAACATATCAAACCATGCATAATGCACATCGATTGCAGGACTGAGAATAATCGCTGATATTGCGTCATGGTAATGATTTGGACTACTATGACTATGTACTGATCGATGGACATGAACATGAACATGTAGTATACCACTGCAAAAGTCTTATTGTAGGTTGTCAACCTCCTTTTTCTTTTCCTCTTTTGCTTTTCTACCTGTCGAAAAAGCTGTAGGTAATGGAAAGAGTGATTTTTGTGTGACCTTTGAAAGCCTTTGTCGACATTGGAATGGACGAACAAAGCTAGCTCTTAGCTGAAAAGCGTTAAATATTGATAAGTACACGTGTCTTTCCTCTCAACGGTGCTCCTAGCAATGGCAAGGCAGCGTTTTTAAAGCACCATGACAGGGTCATAACTCTTGCGGCAATTTCCACTTCGCCGCCGAAAATTGTCGTAATGCGAGTGAGTCGAAAACAGCAGCGTCTTCGTCGAGCCATACGCACTCTTTGTGTACGACAGGATTGGAGGGCTTTCCTTATTCATCTTGGGACGTCGTGGCGCATCAAAATGTGAGGGGTTTCCTGTTGGTAGAGTCATATAGCTTGATGCTTTGATCAGACCATGAGCCACCATCTTGGCCGTCGATGATTGTCGTTCTCTAGACATCGACATATTCCTGGCATGTTGCAACGTGTGGTTAAATGCTGAGGACAGTTTGTGACTAACTCGCATCGGCGTCTCGTCTTGCTTGAGCTCAGTCTTGATCTGAGCGTCTACTTTATTAACAATCTTCGTCATAACTGACTGACACTGCGAACGCAGCGACGTGAGTTCCTTATCCACTGCCTCAATTTCCTGTTCCAGTATCTGCTGTTTGTTGGTGGCTGTAAACTGGAGTTCGTCGCACTCTAATGCAAGCTCCACTACCTCTTTCTCTAGTGTCGTGTTGGCACTAAGCAGTGCGTGAATCTTACGTTTCATGTGCTCATTCTGTGCTTGAAGGTCTGCTGAGGATGTCATGCTCGTGTTGCGATAAGAACAAGAATGGCAATCAATGGGGAAAGGATTGACTCCAAATAGGGTGAACTTTGACAAAACAACATGGTTTCTACTTTTTTTTACATCACTTTTGAATACACGATAGACTCGTACTACATACAGCTACGTTCGATGGTGTTTGAAATGCTTCATATATGTTTTCAAACCTTCTATCGTCTAATACGCTCTATCAAGAGCACTGTATGGTAACATTGTTAGGTGTTTTTCTACCGTGACTGTCTTTGAATGTGGCAATTATTTCTAGTATCAACTGAATACAACCTTGTGTTTCCTTTGACATTCTATCGTATGTCTCCTATACAACGGCTGGTGGGCGAGTAGAGCGAGAGTACTTACCACGTGAGAGTTTGTGGTCTACAATGTAAAAGCGATACTTCAAGTTCAAGGTATCTGCTGATACAATAAAAAGCTGCTCTATATCAACTATCAAAGGTATATGGATTACGTACTCCCTGTTTAAACTGATTGATTATTCAGCTACTGAATATGGAAAGCGAAAGTGACAGTCGGGTTCATTTCTCCGAGGTAAACGATCCATATTCTAGCTCTCGACATGTTGCCGTACTACAAGCTCTTGATACTGTTGAAAAGGTGCGTTTCATGTTTACCATCAATATAAAATTTAGGTATAAACCTGCTCTCTTGTGCATGTAAAAAACAGTTGAATCTTGGACCTTTTTGACCTTTTTGTGTGGTGTTTTCTGGTGTATTTGGTCATGTTAGAAACTAGTAACATCACTGCGGACGGCAGCTAATGCCATGTATTACATGAATCCACGTGTTTCATCTGACGAGAATTCGTCACTGGCTTTTAACTCGACGTGCACTGAATTTCTCCAATTGGTGAACGAGATTCACACTGAATTGGCCAACCACATCCATCTTGTCTCGGACTACCGCACGTTTAAACGAAGCACATACGGCGCGGAGAAGGATATGGAGATATGTCGTGAGAAAGTTAAAATTGTGTCGGAGCAATTGCAGACACTCTCACGTTTTCTCGAGGAACACTATACACCCGAGGAGACCTAGAGTGTGTGAAGAGAAAAAAGGCTGCTGTGCAGTAGCGTTGTGATCGTAATATTCACGTCTGTTGCTAGTTATGTGCAGCTTCTTGCTGCGGTTACAATTGAGGTAAATGGAATTGCATAGATTGTTTTGTAGCTAGGTGTGCAGTGATGCTCGAGCCGCGTCTCCAGCACTTTTCATCTCTACAGTCTCACCACCCACTAAGGAATCGGTTAAGGTGGATGAAACAAGACTGTCTAACTATCACACATCGCCGCGCAAAGCTTATCCATCGGGATCGTGAAGAGCTCAGTGGACAAGCTGCTAGCATTCATCGCACTTATGTCGATCATGCCAAAGGATGTAAGCGTTATGTTGTATCCAGCAGTGATGTGCTGTTGGTATGTGATCGCGCAATAACGAGCACGAGCGCAAGAGGATCGAGTAGGCTACGACGCACCACGTGCTCTTGCACCTTAAAGTTGATTGAATTGAGTTGCAGATATGCGTGTCAAAGTACGAAATAGATGTAACTCGAGTACGAGCAAGATGACGACCTGAAAGCATTGATAGAGCTGATTTGAGATACCATAGGCCTCAGGCTCTGTAAGTACGTTTGCTCAAATCGTTTTTTCAAGTTTTGCTGGAAAGTGAAGTAGGCCGTGTTCGTTTGCTACTGGTGGATAAGCAACTATATCAACATATAGTGCCCGACCAAGTAAACAGGTCTCACAAATTGAATGCTAGTGTGAACATTCAAACAGCAAGTTGTCATCAAAACAGCAGCATTTGAGACAAAACATAGTTTCGTGTTGCCATGATCTTCGACACGAGTTGACGACCATCCGCATGCAAAACTCTCGATAGTTACGCGCGCAATCATTCAGTCCAAAAATACTTGAACACATGCAATCGCAAACCATTTGACCTTGTTAGCTTTGCCGTTGTTGTACTGTGGGCATGTGGATGCTGTAGACAGCGTGTGCAGATGCGTTTCTGCACCCACGACAGAAAAGACGTAACTAGCAAGAGAGCAATGGCCACCACCCCCATCCCGAATCAAGGCGGAAAAATACCATTCAACAAGCTTTTCCACACTAGCTCTTCAAGCTAGAAGAAACAAATTAATGCCGATAAGTCGATTGCCCAAGCAAGACATATGCTGTCAATATCAAATTCAAAGCCGCCGCGTTTGCCTTCATCCCAGTCGCACTGAGCGTCCTCATTTCAACTGCCACCACATTCCTGGTAGCAAACGACCTCACACGCTATGACGCTTCAAGAAATTCTATTTGCGAGGCAAATACACACCACCTGCTCGCGATACCCAAGCTTCAGGTTCCGGTCGATAGAATGGATCAAGCTCTCGTGGTGGACTAGGACTGCGGTCATCAAAAGCGCTATGAGTCCACTTCCTTTCTACCGAGGCCGACGAACGTCGACGATGAGATCGAGAAGATGGTCGACTTCTGCTTCGACTTCTGCTACGAGACCAGGAAGAATTGCGACGAGAGTATCTACTACCACGAGCATGTGTTTCATCACGCTTCCGACGTTGTTTATAGCGGCACGAACTGCTTCTGCTTCGACTTCTGTCATAATGACGTCGCCGATGTAGACACTTGGCTCGACCATCGTCCAACTGAGAGAGAGCAATAGTGATCGTCATCGAAACAACAAACAAACAGACAAAAGAAGAGAAAAGCAGTCAATCAGTTAGTCAGTCTCTTGAGTTGTATACCAATCTCCATACATATTTCAAGTCAATTCATTCAAAGTATTTACTTGTGGCCGAAATGGATCTGCTGGTGGAGGTGTATTACCCATAAGACGACCTTGTGGACTAAGTGACTTGACTCTACTCTTACTTCTTCTCCTCCTTCTTCGTCTCTTTTGATCTTTGTCGTCGCGTTTCTCTCGATCCTTTCGTTCTTTCTTCATTTCTTCTTTTCTGTCATTTTTCAACCTTCTTGATTCTTTCTTTGTAGGAAAAAGACTTGGAATATCTCGACCAAATTCGTCCTTTTCAAATACTTTTCGTTCTTTCATCAAGTGATGATTCTCCATGAATAAAGCACCTTTCTCTTCTTCTTCTTCTTCGTAGTAGTAGTAGTACTTGATGCTATTGGTTTATTATCAGACACAATAACATTCGGATGCTGGATAATCTCTCCACTAATACAACCAAAAATTTCATCCACAAACATGTGTGTGAGTAGGAATTCGATACTATCCGGATATGAATATGACAGTTACATAATATAGTAAGGATGCATAGTATAGAAGAGCTTCAGAATAAAAGACAAATAATGAATACTTTTTTTTACTTACCGCCAATTACGCCGTTGTTCCATGTGGAGTTTTTTATTCCTCACGTGGGTTTTGAATTTTTATTTTACTTTCACTACACGACACGAAAGATTTCGTACTTAATACATCTGCCCTTGAATCTCCTCCTCCCCCCTACAGACGAAATAATAAAATACGAGCACAAAACCCACATCAGAAAAGTATGAGTAGTAGTAGTAACACCATCAATACCAGCAGCAACAACAGTAGCAGCATGAATAATAATGACGATGACTTTGTAACAAAGACTACGAAACATCGCAAGAAATTACAACAACAAGTGACATCAAGTGGAGCTATTACTAGTACTAGTAGTAGTAGTAATAGTAATATTTCATTACGACCACGTACAATGTTTGCAATGAAAGGACGAGGACGAACTGATTCAGAAGGATCAGCTTATCGTCCACAATGGTCGAAAGATGGAGAAGGTTTTGTATCTTCTTCTTCGTCATCTTCTTTCCCATTGGGTAGTAATAATAGTAATACTACTAGTACTACTGGTAGTACTACTAGTACTACCCTGACATCTACTAAAGACGTAGGGATTGAAAAGGATGATGATAATGATGATGATGATGATGAACAACGAGCTGAACGACGGAAGAATAAAGTACTACGTTATAGTAAAGAAGAATTACTATCGCTTTATTTTCCAACCAGTGAAGGACCAACGTTTCCACCCGAGACAATGGTTGCATCAGCCCATGGTTTACCACCAGTTAGTACACTGCCTTTTGATTATGAAGAGATTTATAAACAATGGTTAATTAATCGGACACGTGGACGTGGTCGTGGACGAGGTAATACACCGTCTGGTGGAGCTCAAGGAACACGTGGCGGACATCAACGTGGAGATGAGAATGAGAATGCTGGAAAGCAACAGAAAGATGAACACCATCGATATAATGAGAGAGATTTGACGTGGAAGCGTGGTGCAAAGGTCACAGAGGGATCGTCTCATGTTTGGGATGACGTGCTTGAGCCAGGCGTTGAAAGTCATGAAATGGTGCGTGTTTATCTTCGGTATAGCAAGCAGTTTCTTGCTGGTGGTTAGCGTTGATTTTATTTGCTGTGGTATTTTGTTGTGCTGATTCAAAGGACCTGTCAAGCATGGCGGAGGCTGCGGAAAATTTCCGACGAGAGATGGATGCCATGCGAGAGGAGCTACAGGGACCGAAAGTTGATCTGGTAAGTCTCGAGTCATAGGAGTTCTTGTGTGTGCTACAGCAATTGATGTCGTTTTATAATTGCCGACAGGACGAGATGAAAGACGATTTGGATGCATTTGACAAGAAGCTTGAGGATGCTGCAGCTGCTGGACAATTTGACGACAGTGATAACGAGGAAGCGCCATGGGATGACCCTGTTTCCGACGTTCAGCATAATGATAACAGTGCTAACGAACCGTTGGAAGAAGAAGAAGACACGGTGCATTTGTCGGAGCAGTCATGCGCAAGTCACCAGTTCGAAGCGCTCGAATCTGCTGAAATACAACGTGTGTTGGAAGAGAAAAGTAGCTTTGTGTTGTCTTCAATGCCAGCCGATGAAAGCTCCACTGGTTTATCCTCGCTGCGCCAGGAGACGGAAGACGAATGGTTTTACCTGGACCCGCAAGGATTGCAGCAGGGACCGTTCAAGACTGCTGAGATGCGTGAGTGGTTTGAGGCAGGCTACTTCAAGCCGCACCTTCCGATTCGCTTTGGTCAAGAAGGTGTTTTTACGGCTATGGTGAATCAGTTCGTGCACGGACAAGCACCGTTCGCTTCTCTGCCGACACGCGTGGGTGGTGTTGGAGGAATGCATGTGAACTCTCGTCAAAGTGAGCAACAGCGTTTATTGGATCTGCAGCATGAGCAGCAGCGACAGCAACAACAACAAATGATACAGCTTCAGCAGCAACAGCGAATGCTTCAGCTGAACCAAGAAGAGAAGGTCCGCATTGATATGCAACGTCTTGAAGCTGCACGTCAGCAGCATACACTCTTGTATCAGCAGCAACAAATGCTACAGCAGCAACAAGAGCAACAGCAGCAACAAATGCTACAGCAGCAACAAGAGCAACAGCAGCAACAAATGCTACAGCAGCAACAAATGCTACAGCAGCAACAAGAGCAACAGCAGCAACAAATGCTACAGCAGCAACAAGAGCAGCAGCAACAACAGCAAATACTGTTGCAACAACAAAGTTCGTGGCAACGTCGCCAGCCTGAAAATATTTTGAGCGCGCTTGGTATGTTTGGAAGAAGCCAAGACAATACCTCGGTGCCGAACGACCACTTCCGGATGGATGGCATGCAAACTCAATTTCGGTCCGAGTACCACACACAACACCAAATAAGCATGCAGAATACACAGCCTGTCGCCCATGGCGCGATGTTTTTGAAGGATGAAGTTCAGAGGCACGACCAAGCTTTTTGGCCGAATGGTGTTCCGAAAATGATAGGTTTAGAAAATGTGTCGAGCTTGCAAAGTGGCTTACAGGCAGCACAGCCTACGAATTCAATGGCACCCGAATTTTCTCAGCCTCCGGCATCAAAGAGTCCAGTACGTGCCGCCGTGCCTGATGCTTGGGGCGCTAGACCAGACATACCGGAGCGTTCGCCTGCAACATTTCACGATATTCAGATTGAAGAGAAGCATCGAGCTGATTTGGGAGCTGTTAACAACGACGACCAGGCTCGAACACACCACGAGCAGCCTAAGAACGCGTTGCTGATTGAATGCATGAAGAAGAATAATAATAGATCTGGTGAAGGCAATGAGAAGACGAAGCCGAGTCCATCTAAAAAGAACGGTACTCATGCAGAAAACGTCAAGAATGAGACTCACGCATGGGCGACCAAAATGTCGCCTGCTGCAGCATCGACGAAGTTAAAATCACTCAAGGAAATTCAAGAAGAGCAACGTGAAGCGCTCAGCAAAACGAGGGACGACAAAAGCAACACGGCAAACCTCGCACAGATGGGGGCTCAGTTAAAGATGATGCTGGGCGTAGATTCAGTCGCCGCGACAGCAAACACCCGTGCAGCGCCCGCACCGGCAGCTCCGATTTCGAAGACGAAGCCAGCGCCAGCACTCACACCAAATCCTCACCCATCTGTAGCAAGTCCGTGGGGTACACCTACTGTCACAACGAGCAGCAATTCAAAGTCGATGCGTGACATTTTGGCTGAAGAAGAACGATTGGCGCAAGAGCGAGCTCGAGCCAACGAGAATGTGTCGACTAGTTCGCACTGGGTCAATGTCGTCGCCGGCAACAAGGTTGCTGCAGCAGCAATTCCCAAGCCCTCCCGTTCGGTGTTGGGTCCTGTTCCAGCATCGGTACTGAAGAGCCGCCAGCAAATTCGTGCTACTAATGGCGCACCTAAGCCGTTTCCACATAAGGCCGAGAAAGATGCGTCGTTCTGGAATTTTGGAGCAGCTCAGTCTGTTGGCAAAGAGTCCGCATCGAGCGGTGCTCACGTGAACGGCTCGAATGCATTTGGATCGAGCAACGTTTCGTCGGAGTTTATGGGGTGGGCTCTGAAGCAGTTGAAGACTATTGACAGCAATGCCAATGTGACCTTGTTGGAATATTGCGCCTCGGTTGAGGATCCTGGCGAAATTCGCGAGTACCTTGCGGCGTATTTGGGCTCGACGCCTCGTGTGTCGGCGTTTGCTACTGAGTTTATTCAGCGGAAGAGAACGCAACACAGTGGCAAGAAGTCACCAGTGCATCAGGATCCTCAACAGCGTGTGTCCGAGACGGGTTTGTCTAATAAACGTGGCAGACGCCAGACGAAGGGTCCATTGCTGCTAAACTACTCGGTGGGAAGTTAGGGTGCTTGCAAAGGATGTAGTAACCAAAAAGCGATGAGAGGTAGTGATAGTCGTGTGATAGGAAGAGGTTGAGCATGAAATATGCAGCATAAGAGAGAAGATGACTTGGCTGCGAGTCTTAACTAAATTGCACAGAGAAGGAGGATGTGAACCGATAGAAGCAACAATATGCTGGAGCTCTTGTCTCTCTCAACCAGACAAATCACTTTAAAATAGCAATTACTCTAAATCAGTACATTTTTCTATCAACGATTATCTCCGTTATCTTATAACAGCTTTCGCAATTACTACAATATAGCTCTCCGACGTGTGGTACAATGTACCCTTTCATATTTAATAAAGTACATTGTGAAGCACATTGTTAAGTACGATACGCAAATATAGGCTATTTCATATCTTAATAATTCCAACACCAAATAGTAATTATAGTAGTAAGTACTAACAATATGGATGAGGAAATGAAGGGTGAGATGAAGACTGAGGGAACAACACCTATTGCAGCAATATCAAATGAAGAAAAGAGATTTGAGATTAAAAAGTGGAATGCTGTAGCGCTTTGGTCATGGGGTTCGTTTGTGTTCACGTTCTTGTGGCTTATTGTAACTTTAATTGATTGGAAAGATCTTATTGAGAAAGAAAATGTATGTGATTGTCTCCTTTGTTGTATAGATATTGTAGTGGATAATTGCGCAATCTGTCGCAATCATATTATGGATTTGTGTATTGAATGTCAAGCAAATCAGGCATCAGCTACTAGTGAAGAATGCACCGTGGCCTGGGGCGTCTGTAGTACGTTGTCGAATGTTAATTGATCGATCGTATCAAGCTCAAGTGTCTTGACGTTTTCTTTGTTGTTGTGATTTTCTTGTTCATATATATATAGACCATGCTTTTCACTTTCATTGTATTTCACGATGGCTAAAGACTCGCCAAGTGTGTCCATTGGACAATCGTGAGTGGGAATTCCAGAAGTACGGCAGATAAACAAGGAGAAGAAGGGAGAGCGACTGGTTCTCTGTCGTTCAATCTTTTGCCATGTGACTGTAGAATTGAAGTGTGGAGTTGCGGAAACAGCAACAGTGTAGTGGTGATTCAATGAATGAGCAAGCACATTAAGCTCGAGAGCAAAGTGTCGCGAGTGTCTGGTCGTTTGAGTAGCTATCTCAGTAAGTTTCTTTTTCTTTCATTAACTTCTATACTACTAACGTTATCAGTGAGTTCCAAATAGATGTTCGCTCATAGCGAATCGATTTACGGGCTCGTAAAATGCCTCATGACGTTCAAAACATTACTTGTCTTCTCGAGATATACATAAGCACAACTATGTGTTTATGTCCAGAGCGAAAGCACGCCCATGGCACCGTATCCGGCGAGTAAAGCAGAACACTTTTCAATTTGATACCGTGGATCCTGTAATTCTTGTGGAATGATTTCCATGATGGCAACGAACAGGAAAGTGCCACCGGCAAACGCGGCACACACACCAGCTGCAGGCGTTGCATGATTAGAATCTACCAGCAATCGACCGAATAGGATGCCCATGGGTGTCATGATGGAAAAGACTACTATCGAGGATAGCAGTTGCTTTCGTGACACGTTGTGGTGGAGGAACTCGAGCGCTAGTGCGAAGGCCGCCAGTGATTTGTGTGCCAAGATAGCAATTAGAATATCCCAGGCTGGGGCGCTTGAGGCTCCCATGCCCATGCCTTCCATAACAGAGTGAAACGACAAAGCGGTGAAGACGACGAGTGCCAAAATGGAGTTGCCTTTCACGATGCCATGAATGTGTGAGTGAGGCTCCTCTTTGCCGTCGTCAGCGTGGAGTTCAACGCTTTCTCCTTGAGTACCATAGTCTCCTTTCTCGACCAGATCGTGCAAATGGCCATGACAGTGTCCAGTATTCTTGACCATGTTGTCCACCTGTGCCGCATGTGTGACTTCAATTGATAGCAGTGCGTCGCGCTCGTGGTCTCCACCATGAGCACGGCGCTGCTCTTTACTGTAGTACCGTTGCATTGTGTGCGCCAACACGTCAATAAGTAGTACCACAAGAAAGCCGCAGCCGTAGAAGAAGTTGGCCCATTTGAAACAGCGTTTATGGTCGCCATTGTAGCGTGTCCTTACAGCAAGAAAGACTTCTGCCGTGTGTTCACAGCCCCAGTCCGTAAGCGCCGCATTGTTCTGTGCATCCGGCAGCAAGTGCATACACGAACTAGCAAGAAAAATACCAGCTGCGATCATATTAAACACACTACTAACACGTTTACTAACACGTTGGCTGCTAAGTAGCGGTGCCATGCCACCCAAGAGCGCAAGCAACAAGATAAAAATCGCCGCTATCAGTTTAAATTCGTCGACAGAATCCATTGTTTGCTTGTTCACAAGCAGAAGAAACTTGCGTTGTCAGATAGTACAATGGATAAGTAAGCGTTCTGAGTAAAGAGAGATCAAATATTGGTGCAATGATCTTGGAGTGATGGGGCAAAAGGCATTCTGAACGTGCACATCGGTGCCATTTTCTGCCTTCTCCGACGGCGGAATGGCTAGATCCTGTATCTTATGATATTGATCTATCATCGTATTAAACAGGTGTTGTTTATCTTTGTAATTGAATGCACCTTGTCCGAAGGCGGATAAGGGGTAGGCTGTAACGTGTACAAAGCATGAACGTCAGGAAGTGAGTCTTTTCCATGAATCGGTGCACCTGTAACTAGAGAATGAGGTAATGGGTAGTAAACTAACGAAACAGTAGGTTAATCATGTGACTTGTGCAAAAAGATTCTACCATTGGCTCTGTACATTACAATTTAGTTATATAGTGCTTGGATTTGTCTACAATATGGCATTGCTAGCATGTAATTATCCTATCCACACAGGAGATATCAAGTTGTTTCAACTGGGAGGAACATTCAACTGATTGTCTGCAAAAGGTGTGAATGCAATGTCTACCTAGTGACGACCTCGTCTTCTTCATGGAGAAACGACTGCAGTTGTGAGATTCACCTTAGTGGACCGGCGTTATTTCTGTTCCGTTTACGCGGTGGTGCTGTTGTATCGACATACGTCCACGCTGCCCATCAAGAAATAAAATCATTGGTTCTTCCTTATCCAGGTCAATGGGCAACAAGAACACCTTCCAAATCGTGCAGAACCTCCAGTCGTCGTACATCTAGATTGGGTATTACGTAAAAAGCCGTACCGTTAGAGGTGGAACATGCTAAGAAAGGGCTGACTTGGAGTGAGGACTTGATCTTGCTTACTCTACTCGCCCAAGTTTTCGCTGTCAGTTAGAAGTGACGTGTTACTGACAGCTCCGGGTCCAAGTTTGTGACGAAGAAGTTGGCAACGATTATGAGGAATGAAGCAGCAGTGAGAGCGAGGGTGATTTGAGCTACGATAGTGGAGGAGACGTTGCTATTTTGAGGTAGCCGCTGGTTCTGGACTCGTATCGGTAACCTGGAAGATGATGAATTTACATGTGAGAATGCTCTTGAGTTTTTGATCGACTCTATCAATGCAGATATCGAGCTCTAGCATGAAGAAGATGGTTGAGTATGTCATGTTGGCAATGACATGTTACCATAACAAAGCACTTGACGTCTGACTGACAAATACGGACGTAATCGACCACCGACATGCTTTGTAACTGTACGACTGACTGATCAATAAATCGCTGACGTCGACACGTTATCTTGTAAGACATCAACAGAGAGTCGAATGATACGTGTGAAAAGAAGACTCAAGTTGATTGATGCTAAGGTCATATACATCTTATAGATAGAAGGTGTATGAGAAGATCAAATGGTCTGCATGTCTTTGGAAAACTATGAGATTGTGTCACTACGCACCGTAAAGCGTTAGTATTTCCTAATTTCCTAATGAACATAGAGTTCCAATAAGGATCTCATTGGGGTCACTGCTGTACATACTGCTGGCTTTAGGTCTCGAGAGTTTATTACTAACACTGCAGGAAAGAAACATGTCGATGCTGGTTTCATGTAGCAATCAATGTCAAGCGATTGAGGATTGTTTATTCACGTTTGAGCAATCGAAAATTGTGCTTGTGTTGTAGTCTATGGTCACCGTATCCGTTTGATAGCAGGTCAACTCAGAAGCAAAACAGTTTCTAGCGTCACCGTTGCTATATCTTGTAAGCACTCACTTATCCTTCGTATGAAAATAGTTGCCAAAGTCTTTTCCTCCAGTCTACTTCTTCGCATGCATGTAAATTGTCGCTGGTGACTCCGGTACTGCTCTTCTCTCATCAGATCTGTCACCGTTAGTGTTACACAAAAAAGAGCACCATTGTCGAAACGATATGTCGTCATAGCGACGTGTAAGGAAGGATCTATTACCGTCAAAAGACCTGAAACCAATCCACCGTTATCGATCTGGCCAGAGTGTGAGCTTTACTGAATCACTATTCACCTCTTAGCTGACTCTGTCGCGGCTGCAGCGCTTAAATCTGTTGCTTGTTGAATACTTTTGCGCTCGGCTTGAAGGTGGCGACAAAGACTCTCTAGCTTTTTAACCTTCTCCTGGAGCTTTATCGTCTCCTCTGCAGATGCCACCTTCCCTTGGATTGAGGCAATCGCACCGCTGTCATACTCAGCACACTTTCTTTTTAGCGCTAGGTTTTCTTTCTCCAGCTTCTTCGTTGTTTTAGCCATCTTGTCCATTTCTTCACGGAATGCAGTGAACATCTGATTGCTCTTTGTCAGTGTTTGCTGTACCACGTCAAACTTTTCCGAATACGAATTAAGCTGTGCTTGCAACTGAACCTCACGGTCGGAAAACTCCTTGGACTTGTCTAATGTAATCTTCACCTTCTCCGCCTCTCGCGATGTTAATTCTATCTGGTGTCGCAGTTTCGTTTCGGCGAGCTGAATAGTTAGGTCCTTGGTCTCTAATTGCCGCTGGAAATGCTCTTCACGCGTTGTGTATTGTTCAAGAAATATCTTCAGCTTTTGCTGCAGACTGTAGACGATAACACGTTATCACAAGTTCTTTAGTTTGTGGCTACATGACAGTGAACAAGTGAGCGCAAAACGTACTTTTCGTTTTCCTTCAATGACGCCACGTAGTCTTGGCCTTGCTTGTCCATTTTGGCACTCACTTCTTCAATCGTTTTCTGAAACTGAGCTGATAAGTCGCGTCTAAAGCAGCCAAAATATACCATAGTTATGTCAACATAAGCCTAGAAAGCATCTACCCTTGCCGTTAGTGATCACACGCAAACCTCTTCTGGTCTTCCTCGTCAGCAATACGACGGCTTTCGCTCTAAATACGTTTGAAAAAAGCATCAAATGTATCACAAGCTAAACAGTTATACTGCTACAACCTACCACGTACTACAATGAGCTTGTTTTGCTTTTGCAACTCCCGACAGAGTTGTTCCAGTTTTGTCTTGGTGGCGTTCGTCTTGACCAGCTCCGTGCTCACTGCATCAAACTCTCATCTTCGTTAGCAGAGTAAACCCCACCTGTAAGACATTGAGCACGAGAACGCACCTGCACCCTTGCGTTGCTTGAGTAAAATACACTTGGCGTTCAACTCGCTGATTTTCTTCTGCATAAATTCCAGTTGTTCACTCTACATGCATCCACTCCACCCATCCTCAAATAATCAGTATCTCTCTCTACTCAATTACTGTCTCTTTAGTATCACGATACCACGTAGATGAGGTTGCTGGCAAGTTCCATCACGTTTTCCTTCGCCACCAGTCCTTCTTTCTCCTTTACATCCTCTGCCTTTTCCTTCATCTGTACTAACAACGTCTCACCCAAATAAATATCTATCATACCATTAACATCCATCCATGACAATTCATTCCCACATCACGTCAGAGCTATACAGAGCTATGAATACTGCCATTGCTATATTGCGTACATACCTGAAAGATCATTGACAGTCTCATCTCCACCCACTTCAATCTCAGCAATTTTTCCAGCCAATAACTCTCGCATTGCGTCTTCTCGATTGACTTTAGTGTTGCGTTTACTGCCTGTAAACAAAGTCAAAGTGTTACTTCTTTTACTACTGCTTCTACATTACTACTACTGCTCAAAGCAATACTTACTCTTATGCTTGTGCTTGAGGCTCTTAGTCTCTCGACCAAGTTGCTTAAGCTCTAGACTTGGACTTTCCATGGTACGTAGCTCCTCGTTATGTGAGTTCAAGACCATTAGATGACGACTATCTAGAATTACAAATATAGATTAATTCAATCGATTTATTTTCATCATTCAGTATATATACTCATGTCCAGCTATTTTAGTCACCGACAGCATACTACTGACTACCGAAATGTATCTTCAACAGACAAACAAGACATGAGACCTGTTAGGATCGACAGATTCAGAATTCCCCGATTGATTACAGTAGCTAACACGTATTGTCGAAGCGCAATGCGCGTGTCGTCAGCTTTATATACTTTGATCAACCAGACGGGACTTTTCACAGCGTGTTTTCACAACATGCCGTCATATCACCACGACGCTGGACAAGAGACGCAACGAGGCATTCCAATTTGCACACGTGACAGTATCGTACTCGGTTCCACCGTAATGTACACCATGCCGCGATAATAGTGCACGCATTGCATAGACACTTTTCAAACGCCAAAACTGTGCACATGCATACATCTGCATCATTCTTCTAGCCACTCAAAACAATACCCTTGGCATACTTGAGCGCAAGCTGTTTCGAGTGCGTCACACAGTCTGCCAGTCCAATACCATAGAAACTATTGCCACCCATGAACAAATCCGGTGTACTGTGAGCAACCTGCTTCTCGATACGCTGCAGCGTCTTGCTAAAACCAACGTTGTATTGCGGAATGCCGTTCGTCAGTGTCATGGCACGCAAGTAGTCTGGCTTGCGTGTGATACCTAGGTGTCGCTGTAAGGCTTCTAAAGCATGTTGCTCCAATTGTCCTTTCGGCATGGACGCCACCTCTCGAAAATGTGCACCACCACTCATAACACTCAAACGCGTCTGCATTTTGTCCTCCCCGTTCTGCATGGGGAAGGTATTGGAGTCAAATACGACACCAAGAATCTTTTCACGCTCTACTGAGGGAATGAGATACCCAAACCCGTCGATAGACAACACTTTCTCATGGTACCCAATGTGCACCACACCCATATCGACAAAGTTTATTTCGTCGAGTGCCTCAGCTAAACCAGGTGACGAATCCCTTATCACAGGGGCCAAAGAACATGCGGGAATAGTTGAAAACACGTGGGAGGCTATAATGGGATCACGAATCTCCCCTGATAGAGGGTCTTTGCTTTCCACCACAAAACTTGGTCCTTTCGAGTTGTTGGGTCCATGGACTACTAGTCGCGTCACTTTCGTGTTCAACTGAAGGTCTGCCATCGCATCCGCCTTAATATTGTCTTCCAAGGCCTTTATCAGCGTGCTCATACCATCCGTAAAGCTTACACTCACTGACTTTTCGTATTTCTTGACAAACTCCGACTTCTTGGTGCCATCCAACAGCGTGTCACCTTCTTTGATACCTCCAAGCAGCATACCCTTCACCACAGATCCATATTTTCTTTCCAATTCGATTAACATAGGGAAGCAAGAGCGCATCGAAAGTTTCGAAATGTCTCCACCAAAAATTCCCGAGGCCACAGGATCAAACAGCCTTTCGGCTACTAAGGGACTGAATCTTCTGGCCATAAATGCATACACTGACTCGTCCATGATCACTTGAGGCTTTACAAACAGCTCGCGCAATGCTGCGCGTGCTACTGCAAGCGACAATGGCCATCGCAGAGCTTCCAGCAGCGAACTTGGCAGCTTCTCCACCTTTCCATTGCGTAAAATATAGCGTGCATGAGCCGATGGGTCCACTGCTTGCATTTCATCATGAAGCTCAAGCTGTTCCACCAATCGCAGCATCTCAGCGCCATTGCGGGACGGTCGAAAGCCTCGTGGTCCCTCTTCAAACAGAAAACCCTCGCGCTTGGCTGTACGCACCCATCCGCCTACAATTGTGTCGGCTTCGAGCACACAAATTCGTGTCGTATTAGCCACCGATTTAGGCAGTGCTTGGCGCAGGAAGTAGGCTAGAGTGAGGCCAGAGATGCCGCCACCAAGCACCACGACGTTGCGAGGAGTTCTCATGATCTCTTTCGTTTTTCTGATTGGTAGAAATGCTGATGACAAAAGGCGGTATTTTACATCGTCATACCTGAATAAGGTTGCTTTATATTGACCAATGAGGTACACGTTGAAGTAATCATTGTCATTGACCTACTTTCTGTGTAACAAATGCATTCTATAGGTCGTTATCATAGTGTACAATAAGAATGATTTTGCAATCATACTTTTCAAAAATGTACGATAACGAATCGATTTCTGTACGATCACAAAAACATGAGTTCTTACAGACAATCAAAGCGTACAAAATGCTCTCTATCTGTATATCATCATTCTTCTCAAGTCGTTTTGCAATATCAAAGGGAAGACAAACGCCTGCCTCTACATACATTCATACATTGACATCCTGTCTATTTCATGCCCAAGTAAAGAGAGCGGCAATGCCAGAAGAGGGTAGTAATCATCATCATCATCATCACGCAGCAGCATCAGACGAATCGACACGTGTCGAAACCTGTTGGAGATCGAGAAACATTTGCATCTCGCATTGATCCATCGATTCTACTATCATCTCTTACTTCCACAACGAGTCATCGTTGTGATCTATTAGACGGTTCAATTGAAGAGATTTCACGGCAAACACTTATGGAGCAATTTCGTAAGCGTGGACGTGTCGAAAGCGCACATAATGAGCAATTAACATGGACAAATATGAAAGAAAAACGAGATCAAGAGGTTGGGAACAAGACAGTTGTAGAGCTTCATAGCTCCTTTATCGATACGACAACTCGTGCTGCTGTATTACAAACAGGTGATGCAGTTCATCATACGACCACCATTTGGATAGAAAAGTATACAATGATGAAAAGACCGCAATCAGCACCAAATGTGACAAAACAGGTATTGAAAAGAAAAGAGCATGCAAGAGCGTGTCGTCAGTTGGAACTCATGAGCTTGTTGTTGCTTGTTGTTGCTTGTTTTTTTCCAATAGGCTGATGATAAAGTAATTGCTCGTATCTTTCCAGATATTTGTCCACGTGAGCTACGGATTGCAGAGGTGAAATCATGGAAATGTCCATGGATGAATCGAGAGTATCCGATCCTGGAAGACCGTGAGACAACTTCAGTGTTGTTGCAACATACACAAGAGAATGAAGTGTTGTTACCACCAGTTGCTGAGGACAAAATGCCGAGTGTTTCAGAGACATTATCATCTCCTCATGCACAAGAGGATGTTTCAGCTTCAGTACCAACAACAGATAGTGAAAATGAATGTTGTCATCCGACGGATTTTGGTGATGAGGTGGAAACCATGGGTAGCGCTACGAAGGAACTGGACAGTGAAATTGAATTGCTGACGAAGCAGTTATTTCTTGAAGATAAAGAACCGCAGCCATTAGCTCTTCCACAATCAACAGAGTGGTCGGTAGTGGTAGGAACGCCGCCTCCAGTATCCACTCCGCGCAGTCGTGCACCGCTGTGGAAAGCAGTCGAGTCAGCAAAGAAGGTGGTAGCAAGTAATTGCGCTAGAAAGCGTCCTCAGCTACGGCTCAAACTGGAAGATATGCCTACACCTCAACAAGCAGAAGAGAGGGCCCAGCGAGCTGCAACTCGACTTATTGCTAAACGAGATGCAATGGAGGTGGCGATGATTGCAGCTGCGGCTTCATCGGGGTTGAGTACCCCAGCAAGTGGCCCTAGTGCCGCACAACAGGCGATGATGAAATTGAGCTTTAGTTCAGATTCAGATTCAGGACTTCAGTCTCCAAACGGTGCGGTTAAAGATTTTTGGCTTTCGGCAGCTGGCGCTAACTCTGGCATTGTAATAATCTGGTTTGGATTGTATAGACAGCGAGCGGCATAGCACAGGCAGTGCTTATTCTCCTAATCACGGCATGTTTACCACTAAAAGCGTTGCAGTATCAGAAGCAGGTATTTCATCACCCGACGCTGCATGTCTGCACCTGCAAGAAAACCTTGAGCGCGTGCAGGAGGTTGGTCGAGGGGCTTCTGGTGTGGTTTATAAGGCTATACATATACCAACGCTGAAAGTAGTTGCCGTCAAGGTCAGCAAATTACATTGTTCTGGGGTCATATCGATGGTTTTTTGCTCACTTGGTAATGTTTGTCCTACGTGGTAAAGGATGTACCCGTTTACGGCCGCGGTCAGCGGCGACAGATGGTTCGCGAGCTCCATGCGCTGTATTCGAATCTTGTGCCAATGGCGAACAACGACAGCCCAATGCCTCAAAAAAAACACCTTCCAACTCGAAAAAGCACTGGTAAACCCACAGCAAAGTACGCTACGATACAACAAACAAACGTCCTTTGGTTATGTTTCATCGATTGGCTGGAAAAACTAAATGTTATTTTGCTTGTTGTGTGCAGACCCAGTCCTTACATTGTGTCCTTTTATGATGCATTTGTCGATCGTCCCAAGAACTCCATTTGCATGGTCATGGAGTACATGAGTACAGGATCGCTACAGGATATTGTCTTGCGCGGTGGATGCCAAAATGAAAGGGTTTTAGCACGACTAGCAACAGGTGTATTGCACGGCTTATCTCATATCCATAAGAAGCGAATGGTACATCGCGATATCAAGCCACATAACTTGCTCACGAATCGACAAGGCGATGTCAAAATTTCGGATTTCGGCTTAGCACGCACTTTGAATGACACTTCTACCACTACGAAGACATTTGTGGGTACTCTTCTGTACATGGCTCCTGAACGAATAGGTGGCGGCGCTTACTCGTATCCATGTAAGTCAGTTTGTGTTTGCGTTCGTGTATAATTTCCGTTCAGGAAACAGGATAACCGACTGTTTTTTATTTCGTAGCTGATGTCTGGTCCTTCGGACTTGCCATGATATCTGTTGCCTTGGGACGCTATCCTCTTCCAACGCAGGATGGTTTTTTCGGTCTGGTTGATTCCGTGAGTTTGCGTCTGTTGCTATTAATGCTTTGCTTGGCACTTACGTCTGACATGTATTCCAGGTTGCAAATAAGCAATGCCTCAAGATGCCTGTCGATATGTATTCTGAAGACTGCTGTTCGTTCGTCGACCAGGTTTGTGATTGTTGCGACTCGTAAGCGCTTTTAAGAAGCAATGACTGCTGACTGCTTGTTCATTTGTAGTGCCTTACACTGGACCCAGACGAACGACCATCGGCAGACGCACTGCTTCAGCATCCTTTCATATACAAATACACAGCAGAGGAAACTCTTGCGGAGGTAGGTCTTCTGTGGATGGATGATGATTGCTGTCTGGACTGCTTTGACGTATGTTTGACGTAATTTTTGTTTGACTATTTGTTACACGACAGTGGACGTCGTTCATCGACAGAGTACATCTTTCTAAAGAACGCGGTAGTGAGCTGGAATCTCTGGGTGACGCAGTCTATCGACACATGTATGAGCACTCGGTGAAATTCTCACAGCTGCCACAGGTACGCTTAATTAGCAACGGTCATGCATGTACTCCTAAGCATATAAACAGTGTTTTAAGCGAACACATGCGGTCTTTGTTATGCATCTAGTCGGAACACGGGGTATCGTTTGTGTCACAAGCGACTCCAATGTTTTCTCGACGACGAATATCTCTTCAGCCAGTACAAATGAGGTATCACTATTACAGTGTTAGACAAGCACAAGATAAAGTCGCAACATTGCTGCAGGCTAACTCACGATCTTGTTCTTACGTCTGCTACCTTGAAAGCTTACAGCTTGGTCTGGCGAATTACTTGGACATGCCTGTACATTTGGTCTATGAGAAGTTTGAAGAGGTTGGTGATATTGTCCATGTGTTGCTGTTTGCAGCTAGAGTCGCCATGACTAATCGGATCAAACTTGTGCGATGTAGAAACGTTGTTATTACAACGACAAATTGTTGGAAGACTATTGCTACTCTCCACAAAGCTGGACGGCGTCACCAGGAATTTCACGGCGCCAGCAATTTGGTATCGGCGCTGATAGTCCACGACGCACGCCACGCGAAAAGGGTTCATTCTGGCGAAAACTGCAGGAAAGCATGGCTAAGCTTGGTAATATCAAACGGAAGAAGGAGCGAAAACGAGGCCGCACATCTGCTGTGTTATAGCTTGAAGGAACCAAATAAATGACGCTGTGTGTAGCATGGCACAGCAAGTAGACACTGGAAATGCTGAATGAGCTGACCGAGTTTTGAAGGGTGCATTAACTAGCATCAGCAGAAGCAACTTGTGTCGTTCCTTTCATCTCGGTGATATCGAGCGTTGCAATTGCTTGACACGGCACTGCAAAGAGTTCGAGTCCTTTTGCATGATAAAAAGCCTGTGAGCGAGCTAACTCGGTGACAATTTTCTACAGAAATTTCACAGTTAGTACATTTTGTACAATACAAAGCATGTCAAAAGTACTTTAGATTCCCCACTGCACCTTCATTTTGTCAATGCGATAGCGATCAAAGTTTTCCATGTGTGTCTCAAGCAATGCATGGACATTATCAACGCGACGTTTTTGATCCAATAGCATGCGTAGCTTTTTATCTTTCTCCTTTACCGAACTTCCTTGCTACATAAATTGACAGAAAGATAGAAACAACAACTTAATGGGAACAAAACACTTGCACTCTTGTCACAATCAAGTCCTAGCTCTCACTCTCTCTCTCTCTCTCACTCTCACTCTCACACACACACACACGAACCTTTAGTTCATTGTATTCTTTCTGCAATTTTGCTTCAATCTTCATCACCTTTTCTCCATCTTCTACTAATTTCTACAATCCATTACAAAACCAATTCAGTCCTCTCTTCTCTCTCTCTCTCTCTTTCTCTCTTCTCTCTCTCTCTTGACTTACTTTCATTGGTCCAATACCCCATTCCTGAATCTGTGTCCATATCTGTACTATCTCCATCTCTGGTCTTTCGATCATAATATCATGACAATCATTCTCCATCTTTTGTCCACATTCACTCAATTCCCCAAGACACTTTGCTAAGGACACACAATCTTCATGTATTGCAAGATCATTCATACTCTTGGCAAATTCATGCAGAAACGTCTCTTGTTTCATTCTTATTGCAATCATCTTTTCTATTATCGCTTCTAATACACGTCCATTGCGCTCAATGACCTCTAATTGCGTCTGTAAGAGCTCATATCGTCCATGGCGTGGCTCTTCCATGATATGAAGTAACGATATGAGGTGACAAAATTGTCGTGACACATGAAGTTGGACATGAATTCATGTACATTACATTAATAATAAATCCATGGCTCTTATTTATTTTTATAGGAACATTTTACCCCATTAATTCGTATTTTTGCGCGCTTTAAATCTACTAAGAATCAATCATGCGAATTATCATTAAAGGTGGTGTATGGAAGAATACAGAGGATGAGATCTTGAAAGCAGCTGTCATGAAGTATGGTATGAATCAATGGGCACGTGTTGCGTCCTTATTATCACGTAAATCCGCCAAACAATGCAAAGCACGATGGTATGAATGGTTAGATCCAAGTATTAAAAAGACGGAATGGAGTCGTGAAGAAGAGGAGAAATTACTACATTTAGTGAAATTAATGCCTTCTCAATGGCGTACTATTGCACCAATTGTCGGTCGGACAGCTGCTCAATGTATGGAACACTATGAACGATTATTAGATGCAGCACAGCAGAAAGAAGGTAGCGGTGGTGGTGGTGTGGTGGTAGTGATATCCAGGACGATCCAAGACGATTACGACCTGGTGAAATTGATCCAAATCCAGAAAATAAACCAGCACGACCTGATCCCGTTGATATGGATGAAGATGAGAAAGAAATGTTATCGGAAGCAAGAGCTCGATTAGCAAATACCAAGGGAAAAAAAGCTAAACGAAAAGCACGTGAAAAACAATTGGAAGAAGCACGACGACTTGCAGCATTACAGAAAAAAAGAGAACTGAAAGCAGCTGGAATCATGTCGTCCAATCCGAAAATACACGTGAAAAAACGGAAATACATTGACTATGCGAATGAAATTCCGTTTGAGAAAAAAAGCACCAGCGGGATTTTATGATGTGTCCAAGGAAAAACGCATGGCGAGCAAAGGTATTGACCCGAAACGTGCAATTCTGCAATTGGATCAGCTTGAAGGTGTAAGACGTGATACGCAAGAGAAAAAAGAGCGCGCACAGGATGCAAAGAGACAAAAAACACTCATGAAGTCCAATCTACCCCAGATCATTGCGGCAGTGAATGAGAAAAACGATCCAATTCATGCCATTAAACGCACTCCGCTAGAACTCCCTGCTCCTGTGATTTCCAACGACGAGTTAAGTGATCTCGCAAAACTAGGCATGCATGCTACCCATGCGGCTGCGCTCGCGCTAGAAAATGGCTCGGCCTCCGAGACGCGTGCTCTCATGGGTGACTACAGTGCCACCCCGCTTCGTTCTGTCACTCGAGGAGACGCAACGGCTACACCGTTAATTCGAGACGTGCACGACAATATTATGCAGGAAACGGCAAACCTGCTAGCCATGCGGAACAGTGCTACTCCTCTTCTAGGTGGTGAAAACGTCGAGCTATACGAGGGAACGGGTTATGCTGGGGCGACTCCGTCACGTACACCCTCGTCAGCTGTTGCTAGTGGTGCGAGTGCCAAAACATCGATGTCTGCGACGCGTACGCCTCTGCGTGACGAGCTAGGTATCAATCCGGAGCATCTGTATGGCACAGAAGCTGAGAACGCCAGTGCAGAAAAAGCTCGAACGAAGCGGTTGGCCAGCAGCCTTCGTCAAAGTTTAAATAGCTTGCCCGCGCCACAAAATGAGTACGAGATCAATGTTCCGGAGAAAGAGGAAGCTGATGACGATCGTGCCACTGCTCTTCGGGAGGAGGATGCTGGAGAGCAAGAAGCTCGCGAGCAACAGCAGCGCGAGCTGGATCGAGAGCGCGAACTCAAGCGACGGTCCACAGCTGTGCAAAAGAGTCTTCCTCGTCCTTCGAAGGTGAAAAAGGTGTTGATTCACAGCGCGGTGAGCGAGGTCGCGGATGAAATGTACCGCATGCTAGAACATGATGTTACCAAATATCCAGTGGACGATGGCAAGTCCAAGAAAAGCAAGAAGCGCAAAACATCCTCCAGCGCTGGTGCAGTGCCGCACCTGCAGCAACTCTCGGATGCTGAAATGGAACGTGCGCGGCAAATGGTACAGATTGAAGCCAGTCTATGTGGCATGGACGAGATGTGGAAGCCCAAAGATGCTTTAAATCTAAGTGCGGAGTGGACAGAAGTGCAAGCGCGTTATTTGAGCAAAGCGGAGGGTGATGGAACAAGCGGCGTATTTTTTCAGTTTGCTTCATCCACTGACGACAAGTTGCGTGCCGTGCAAGCTTGTTTTGCAGAGCTAAAGGAAACTGAGCAACTCCTTACCAAACGCGCGCAGAAGCTCAATGAACGTGCGCAAATCGTAAACGGTGGATTGTACCGCCGCTTGAAGCAAGGCCTGGAGACGCTGCATGACCACGTGACAGAGCTTCAAAATGCTGCGATTGAACAGGCGTGCTTTGAGAATTTGTCAAGTCTTGAGACCCGGGCTTTGCAAAGTCGCATGACACGGCTGGCGAATGACGTGAACTCGCAACAGCTGGTTGAAGTCAAATTGCAGAAACAGTATGCGGCGCTGCTTCAAGAGCAACAATGGTAAGATTGGATATGCACCACATTGGGATGGATACGTTCTGCCTTCTTGTGGCCAAGGCTTTTCGCAACCTTGTGTTGTTTTCAATTATATTAACGATCATTTTTTTGTGCCAGTTAACCTCGCGTTTCTTCACGGTGCGCCTCGTCATCATCGTCACAAAACAGCACAGTTTTTGCAGACAAAAATGCACGTTTCTTTTTTCGGCCAATGCATAAATTTTCAGGCGAGTACTTGCGGTGCATGAGTCGTACAAGTGTCTTAAGCTCATGCCATTTTGCTGACATAGTCGATTTATGTGTGTCAGCCAGCTGGTCCAGTTTGCTAAGCATAATTTGCATCTCTTTCGGAGTGAGAATGTTAAGGAACGCTTGCAGTGCTAGGTCCATCAACGCCACCTTTTTACACAATAGATCAAACGGCGGTGTAGTTTTTGATGCCTTGCCTGTTTTGCGTGTCTTCGCATACTTGAATGTCAAGTCTTCCACAATGCCAGCGACAATGTCCACGACAAGGCCGCTCTGGATTGGAAACTTCAAAGGCCTCTCAGAAATAGCCTACACATCACAACCACATCGATAGTATCTTCTGTTAGTAAGGTTGAGAGGTTTGAGCACAGCTCGATCGACGTACCCCTTCTTTTGTTTTTTTGTCGATGCGGTGTTGCAAGACATAGATTGCTAGTCCTGTTGTGAGTTGTGTGCCACGCAGCGTGCGCGGAAGTCGACGGGCAACGGCAAGCCAGCCCGCTGCCGAATCAAATAAGCCTTCACTTGCCCCAGCAATCCGTAGAACAAGCTGCGGCGCCCATTCCCTTCGCCATTCCGCGCGTGGAAACACATCTAGAAGCTCTTCAATACAGATGGTAGCCATGTCTACAATACTAGCATGTATGTTGTTCTCAAACTGCATCCGCAAGAAGAACATGGTAAAACTGAACGCATCGTAGCCCTCCAACGTCAGCGTCCTTGTACGCAAACAAAGCACCAAATACATCAGCACATAGTGCATGTTAAGCGTCGGAAACGGCAGCACGCGAGATTTCTTTGTCGACGGTGGTGTCACTGAAATCTTGCTTTTCACACTCATTGATCGTTTGCTGTCCTGAAAGCCATAGGCACGAAAGGCATTGAGAAAGTCGTAAATGGATGGCTTCCATTCCATTTCGATCGAAGGGGCCTGGGTACCAAACGCTGAGCGATAATCTTCGATCGGATGGGAGAAGCACGCCACAGGAAGTCCTGAGCTTAATGTTGGGATAAATGATTTCACAGTCGAGCTCTGGACGAGAAACAAATTGCTATAACAGCCTGCAACCACGTGGCTATCGCTATGAGTAGACACTGTATAAACAAAAAAAACATCATCATCAGTGCATCACAAAGTGCCAGCCATGATAATCAATAATCGTATCTCCATCCTACTATTTACACCCGCAAGACATCCATCACACGTGACGTACTTGTCATAAATAACCACGATCCAATCTTCAAAGGTAAGTTCATTTGTAATGTCGTACCAGACTCCATAGCCCGAATCGATCCATTTTGTTGCCAGTTGAGAATACACCGAAGAAGAATAGCTTTTGACCATAAGAGTCCACTTAGCTCAATTGTATCAGTCGATTGCATTGTTTCATACACAAGTTTTAAATCACTCTGTAACTCTGTCTCTGTTGCCTTGTATGTACGATATCCAAGTGGCTACATGATCACACAACAACAACAACACACGAGAAGAAATACAGATCTCAATGAGTGAATCAAACCCATTCTCAAATCCATTCCCAAGTCTCTCCAACGGCTACTACAACCTCACGCATTGACGTAAACACATAACCAAATTTCTCCTTCATCTTCTTCTTCATGGAAACACCAGTAGAAAACAAATACTTCTCTTCCGAGAGTGTCGAGAGATTAGTTGCCATCTTTGTCATTACGTTTCCCATTAATGTAGTGCCAGTAGCTACACATGACGTCGTGTCTTTCGGTCCGGCCGTTTCACTCTCTTTACGCAATTGTTGCAACTTGAATTCACGCGTCATACGCTTTTGTTTCTCCATGAATTCTTCATTCAATAATGCATCGAGACTTGCGAATTGAGATAAGATGGGACTGGATCTCTTTGGACGTTTCGTTTGATGACAATCTATGGACATGTGATCGTCTGTATCATCATTAGAAGATAGAGATGATGATGATGGGATGATGCAGTTGTTGTTGTTGTTGTTGTATGATGATGTTGTTGTTGCATGGAAGTAGCACTATTTAATGGTCTCTAGTCGTACGTGATGAACCCGTTTTGGGTTATTTAGTTCGTCTCGATGTGGGGTAAAATGGGTGAAATCAGTGGGTGTTTCCTTGGAATGTCGTCGATCTCTTGACGATGTGTAATAAGGTTTAGCTACCTGGATTTACTGACATTTGGATTATTACACTGAATTGCAAATATGGTATCGTGTTATAGTAATTGACTACACCTTGTTTTGGTACAATGTCATTGTGTTTTTACTTGTTGCTTTGGATTGGTGGAAAAGACGCACTTTTTAGAATCCTTTTACTACTTCTTACTGGTTAAAAACCAATCCATGGAACAACTGACGATTGAAGATCGCAATGGGTTTGAACGTCTATTGATTACTACATCACTAAAGAGAGAGTGACAGTAACTCATACAATCACATTGTGTCGGTGTCTATCGATCTCAATTGTCTCGACCTCTCTCTCTCTTGTGGCTGTGGATTTGTAGTAAACATCCTGATCTCACCTTGCTCCTCGTAATTTGCAGCATTCCATTTCTTCCAAGCAGTCGTCCGTCCGTCCGTCTGTTTATCAGTTAGTTGAAACCCCCCCGCGGCCCTAGAAAACAAGTTAAAGAAATTCTCAGCAAAGAGTTGAAATTAATCCAGTAAGAAAGCAGATCAAAGTGACCGTCAGAGACGTCAATTGGCTCAGTCCTTTTGGATCCAATTGTCGTACAGTGGAGATCAAGTAACAAACAAACAAGCCAAGCAACTTCTCTCTTTCTCGCTCTGTCTGTCTCTTTCTTCTTCTTCTTCTTCTGTGGACATGATGACGCAAAGCAATTTACAAGAGGAAATTGGATACGAGACACCTGTCGGTGCATTATCTCGACAAAAGTATAGCAATGACGTGTTAGAAGTGGATATGATTGAACCAACACGTGAAGCTGAAGCCGAATGGGGTCAGATCTTTTCAGCTGGAGATAGTACGCGAAGTTTTGTCGAAGGTTTGTTCTTCTTTTCTCCATCCCATGGATCTTTCAGCTCCTAGTTCAGTGATGAGGTGACCTTGAATTTCACAACTTCTTTGATGCTTTTTTATGATCCTGTTTCGTTGATTTTGTAGCGGAAGTGATTTCTGCCATTGAATACGATCGATCAGGAGATTTTATAGCTACAGGAAATAAAGGTGGACGAATTGCCATCTATTGTCGCCATGGAAATCCAGTATCGGTAAGTTACATTACGTATTGTGTACTAGTAGTACCTAGTACTGATCATCATCAAATCAGTATACGAAGTTTTAATATCGTGTCGTTTGTAATGAATGATGGCGTGGACAATTTAGAATCAACACGTGTATAGTGGAACAAATGACCCGCGATATCAGCTGTATACTGAGTATCAGAGCCACAATGCCGAATTTGATTATCTAAAGAGTCTGGAAATTGAAGAAAAAATTAATCAAATCAAGTGGTGCCGATCATCTAATGGGTCGCAGTGTCTATTGTCCACAAATGACAAGACCATCAAACTGTGGAAAGTACATGAGCGTAGAATTCGTGAAGTCACGACGTACAATGGACAGGAACTTGCCCACGTGCCACGGGAACAAATAACGCCAGAGCTCATTCGACTGCCACAGGCCCATATTCGTGGCCAAGTAACGACATCTACTGCCAAGAAGATCTATGCTAATGCGCACACGTACCACATTAACTCAATCGCTATCAACAGCGACGGTGAGACATTTATGTCCGCAGACGACCTTCGCGTGAATTTGTGGAGCCTTGGCATTTCAAATCAAAGTTTCAGTAAGTGTTGGGATATTTGATAGTCGATACGATATTCAATGGTAGATACCACTTAATAACAGCACTTTTGTGTAGATATCGTGGACATCAAGCCAGCAAACATGGAGGAACTGACTGAGGTCATCACAGCCGCGGATTTCCATCCAACACAATGCAACACAATGATGTATAGCACTAGTCGTGGTGCCATCAAGCTAGGGGATATGCGGCAGGCTGCATTGTGCGACTCATACTCTCAAGGTAAGCGGGGTTACTTGTTTTCTTTTATTTTTTGTGCACTTCGTGAGTTTAGAAAGCAAATAGTGATGTGTGGTGTTTCTTTCAACGCAAATACAGTGTTTGAAGAACAGGAAGACCCTGAAACACGAAGCTTTTTTTCTGAGATTATTGCGTCCATTTCAGATATCAAGTTTTCTCCCGATGGTCGCTACATTATCGCGCGCGATTTCCTTACACTGAAGGTCTGGGACATTAATATGAATTCGCGTCCAGTTCAAACAATCAATGTAAGCATTTTACTGTTTGCATTAGCAATAGATGTACTTACGATTGAAGGCAGGTGGAATGAAGTGCTGACTTTCGATAACGAACAGATTCATGAGCACCTGCGTCCACGTTTGGGCGATCTGTATGAGAGCGACTGTATCTTTGATAAATTCGAGTGTGCGGTTAGCGGTGACGGTTACAACTTTATCACGGGCTCGTACAACAGCGAGTTCCATATTTATGACCGCTACGGGCGCTCTAACATTTCCATCACGCCGCGTACTGCGCGGGTGAGTCGGCGCCACTCCATGCCCCAGCGAGGCCTTGCGCAGCAGATTGCCGCCTTACCCGCTCCAGGTGATCCTGATGCATTGGATTTCTCAAAGAAAATCTTGCAGACTAGTTGGCACCCGTCATTTAGTGAAGTTGCTGTATCCATCCGCAACAGCCTCTTTATATATGCCGCCTAGGCGCTTTGACCATTGTCAATGAAGCAACAAGCAAACATTTTGCTCGGCGATCAATTTCTGCGGTGGACTCAAACATCAAAAAGTATCGAACATGAAGCAAGTGAAGCACGAGTTTGGTTTGAGTTCCTGACTACTGTGGATATCAAGGGAAGTATCATGACCAAGTAAATATAAAAGAACTGGCGCGACTTGCTGTTCCTGTTTGTTTGATTGTCTCTGCTGTAAATGAAACATACGTAAAATACCACTACATCGTGCGAGCTCCGAGTACTTGCTGCGGCTGAAGGCCAATGGGAATAATGTTGTGCAGCAAATAGCTTTCGTTATTTGTCTCCACATGCGCCAGATCATACTTGTACGTGATCATCATTCCAGCACTTTGAGCAATACCCTACAAACAAGACATCACATTGGTCAGAGCTGCCTTGCTAAATGATCTAGGCTGGCTCACGCACCTTCTTGGACAAATCTGCCAGCCAATTAATGCGCTCGAAACTTGCGCCATTTCGGACATGAAAGTTTGCGACAGGATCAAGCGCTTTTCCGCGTTTCTTTTTGCAATAGATGTAGTGCGCCCCAAGCTTCAGCATGATAGGCTTCAACGCTGCAACGAGGTCTGGATCCTCGCTCCAACCTTCGATTGAGAGTGCGTCCAAAATAATTGACACAGCGGTGGACTCCGAATGGACAGTACTTCCACGGTCGTTCAGCACGTCAACTAGCACGTCCAACTCCAGCAATGAAACCAACGCCTCATCAGTTGTATACCGCTGGGTTTGAAGCCACGACATAAATTGAGGCATCGGACTCAATGTTGCAAATACTTCCAGATGGGCATGCTCTGTCTTAAGAGCTTTGGCGACTTCTTTGATGAGAAAGTTGCCCAAATCCACACCCTGGAGCCATTTTAAATCGACAGATACGGTTATTTAGCAGAAAGATGTCCGACGTCAAGCCTTGAAACAGTGCGTCTTACGTACCGAAAGGCCTTTTTGCGTTGAAGAGATGGAGTAGAAGATTGCAGCTTTTGTTTGAGAGGCTTCAATCAACTGCTCAGTTTCATCACGAATAGCTTGCATGCTAGACGCCAACTGTTGCATTAAAGCTACATGCACAAACACCAACGGTTCATCTGGAATACTACAACAAAGGAAAGCATTCTTGTAAGACCAAGCTTCACTGTCATTGCAAGCTAGTTGCAGAAATACCTAGGGTGAAAAAATGCGAAGCAACGGCGCCCGTTGCCTGAAAATACATACAAAACAGCATGCTTATACGTTAGAGCATCACATATTGAATTATCATCCTGTATACTGATTTCACACACACGTACCTAGGCGTCTCTTGAGCTCAGAAATTGTGCCCACAGGGTGCACTGCCTCGTAACGAATGATCTTCTCCAAGAGCTGTCCAGACGATTGTTCGTAGGTCACACGTTCGAGCTTCAAAAAGCCAACGCTAAACCATGACGCCAAGAATTGCTGTACCGAAATGAATGACAGATGGTAAGCACTGGACCATCATTAGGCTTGCAAAGGAACACAACAAAAGCAAGCTTTTCAACACGCACTTTCAAGCTTGTATCCAGCGAGCGCAGGGCAGGGATCTCGGCATAGGCAGCACTTTTCCGCAGAACTTGCAATAGATCCGCACGCATATGTACCAGAAACAACATGCCATTTTTTCGTTGGGACAGAATTTGCTGAAAAAAGGTCTATACACCGTCATCCACACGACCAGACCATTGTCAGCTCCATGAAGATCATTTTGAACCATCACACCGTCGTCTGTCCATTATTTCTCAAACCTCATAAAGCGGTGACAATGCATTTCGAAGGTTGCGCAATGTTCGCAAGTACCTCTCGACATTTTCATGTTCCCAATTCACAATTCCACTACGTGGATCCTTCACGTTGGTCATATTCTGCTCAAATTGTGCCGCACATTGTCGAACCTGCTCAGCAAAAAAATACCCAAAAACCAAAGCACCACTTGGTCAATCGACGTAGCAGTAAAGTCAATAACAACTAATTGATATCTCTTGACTCACCAAGTCCGTATCAATGTGCAAATTTCGTGCTAAAATAAGCAAAAAGTGTTTCTTTTGCTCAATGTCCATATTTTGATATGTTTTACATAAACTCTGTAGAGCCATTTGTGGTACAAAATCTGCAATCATAGACAGTCACATATATACATAGAAAATGATACAAATTTCATTGAAAAAAAAGAAAGACGTCTCACTCTCTTCTTTTTATTTCAAATTCTTAGTCAAATGGTTGTAATATATAAATAAAGAACGACGTACCACCAGACTTAGTTTTCATTTTAATTACTTCTTGAATCAATTGTGACAATTTTGATTGGACAATGGAATCACTTGATTGAATATTTTGCAATAATTGCGCATGTGTTGAAGTTTTCAGCGCCATGTCACCTTCTTGTTGCTTCATGTATGAATGATTTGTACGATTATTACTACTGCTAGTATTACTACTACTTCTTGAGTATGAAATGAATGTTAGTGGCATACATTGTGTACAAGATGCAATGAGAGAGAGCGATCCACGCGGGATCTGACGTATGATGATGCTACGAGCTACTTGCATTCGAATTCAAAAGTGTCATGTTTTGTGTAGATGTACATCACTTCATTGATGGTGTATGATACACTAAACATGACAATTCCACACGGACACACACAGTCAACCTTTTCCTGTCTTTCTTCTATATGATGTTACGCGGTGGCATGAGGTATTTCTGTGCTTATCCAGGCACGGCACAGCAGAGTATGGGATTTAGATTAAGTATACGATATCATTGGATTCAGACACTTTCTATCAGTAGCAACTGTGTCGCTATCTCTTCATCCTTGTGTCGATCTCCTCCTGGAGCTCTTACCACTGTGCCGTGCCGTCTATCTCGCTTCCCGTCACCGTTTACTATCCATCCTAGATCTAACTATGGCATTGTACGCCTTTTTTTCAAGCAGTAGAAAATTTCAAGAACCAAGAAAGGAGAAAGTACCGCTTACGGAAAACGAACCGACGTCGCCAATTAAGGTGCGATAATACGTCTACGTGACGTGATTTACTGCAGATTTTGATGGATAATGTCACGTATTTTCGTGTGTATGTGTTACTAATCTGTGATTACTGTTGACAGATCGACGATGATGTAGAGAAGGAGATAAAGAAGCCGGTGGAAAAAGTTCAACTACTGTCGTGGCGTCAACGAGCCAAGACGTTTGCTATTGTATACGGACGCGTAGGTATCTGTACACACATTGTATTGTCGCTACTATCCTTCTCCACCATTTACGTGGTGTCATCGAGTGGTGTGGATGTACAAGCCATTTTAGACTCAATAGGCGTCTCGGCATCAGCGGCCACCAACTCGGCAGGATCCGTCCTTATCGCTTACACGCTCTACAAGGTGCTGACACCCGTTCGATGGGCTCTTACATTTGCTGTAACGCCGGTCATTTTACGTGCATTGAGACGCAGAGGATACATGCTGGCTACAACAGTTTCACCATCAAGTCCATCACCACCACCTCAGTAACTTGATTGACGTTGTTGATTCGATCTCAACAACTGCTGACCCGATTTTGACGTGGATACAAAAAGAAAGATGCTTTAAATTCACGCTAAAAGCTTCTTGTTCATATTAGATCGGGCAAGGACTGAAACATGCATGTCTTGCTGCGTGACATTGGCAAGTATGGCTGCCACAAGACTGAGTAGTGTCTGCTCTAGCTCGTCTGCTGTACGTGCTCCTCGAACACGGGGCGGGCCGCCTTAATATTAAGTTGGATCGTCGCCGGTTCTATTTGATGAAAAGATATAAACGTATAAGTATCCACGTAATAAATAGATGGAACGATACAAATAGACTGAAACTTACGGATCGAATCGTCGGACATGATGATCATGATGTACGTGTTGGCGGTGAAGAAATCGATGAAGGCCGTAAAATTTGAGTTACGAACCTCCATTCCCTGAAACTGTGCCTGTGTCTTGCTACAGCTCAGCTTAAACTGCTTGATAATGTTGCTAATCTTCTCAAAGCGGTGGATGTCGCGATGGTTTGTGTGAGTAGCGTGTGAGATCACAAGAAACGTCGCACGCTCAAACAGCACCACCTCGTCAGCGCTGCAGATAAAGCAAAAGCTGTTCAGGTGCTTCTCTAGATCCTGCATGTTTGGGATCAGCGAATACACGATCGATGACCATGCACGATACAGCGTTTCGTCCCAGATGGACGTGCCAAAGCACACCGTCGGAAGCTGGCCTGTTCTCTCCAAAATCGTTTCCTTTTTTTGATTAAACACCTATACACACCCTCAGTCCACATTACCTATCAAACTACGACAATATAGCTACTTACACGCTCCCGCTGGTCTTCTGGCACAAGATCCATCTTGTGAATCAGTACAAACACCTTTGCATTGCTCGAGTTCTGGTCAATGGCCTCCAGGCACCCATCAAAATGGGCCATATCTTTCTGTAACGAGCCACAACTCAGAACAAACATCAGCACTAGTCCAAACAACATTAACCTTTGTCTAGTCTTTCTTCATACGTCGATTTCGCGGCTTTCAATATCAAACACGTAAATCAACAGCTCCACGCTACGGAAAATATGATCACGCTGACTTTCAAAATAGTTTTCATAGAAAGCATCCTGGCTGCATATACACATCAGCTTTAGCTTCAGAACAGTAATAACTGCATAGAGCATTTATCTGTCGCGTACCCGCCGCAATCCCACAGATTTAGCACCAAATTACCCAAAAAACGCACGTGAGAATGCTCCACGTCCACTAAAAATAATAAACACACAAGTCCGTCATTTCCTCTCTCTTCGTATCTTTATATCAATCCCCTTCGGCCATAGTCGCGTACACGTAGGTCCCAGACGCATTGTATCACGTGCTACATATATTACATCAGATATAGTAAGAACAGACTTGCTATTGTAGTCAAAAGATCGTTCTACGTACCCAAATAGTTGGCAAAGATAATGGATCGCATGGAAGTCTTACCAGAGCCAGACTTGCCCATCAACAAAACCTGCAATGGACACACAAGATATCAGGATACAATTGCAACATATCTGGTTATTTTGATGAGCTTCTAACAGTGTCTTTTGATCATTAAACACGCAGATACAAGACTTACTTTCTTCTTCATAATGGACGAATTCGTGAGTATTGTCGAGCTCAACTTTATTACCAGATGAAATATCAAATTTCACGTATGAAACTCAACTTTAGTAGCAAGATAATCTCAAATATTACGTTTGCCAAAAGTGCACAATGCATTTGAATTGACGACTGTGGCGAGCTAGACGTGATTGCTTGCACTTTGTTGTTGGAAGGAGAGATACGTGAAGAAGGCGAACAACTAGGGACAGCGATGTGTTGGTGTTTTCATACGGCAGCTTACTACCAAATCGGTCACGTGATGCGATCTTGCAATATGCAGCATTATAGCTTTATGCGCAAGAAGCAGCAGCAATGATACAGACACGTTAGATAACTTGTTACCACAAGCTTAAGAGTTTTGAACGCAAACGATTAGTTGGTGACGATTTCATGCCAAGATCAACGCAAAGTTGAAGCGTGGTCTAAGCTTTGTACACACGCGTCTCCACGGGGAAGCGCATGTCAATAAGTCCCGTGATACCTGCTGTAAGCACCTATACCCAGCACATCAGTCAAGATAAAGGTTTAGTGCGAACGTTGCCAGTATAAATACAAGAAAATGAATCACGCGCAGCAGACTTACGCTGTTAAGCGGGACTGGTCCGACGCCTTCAGGCGTGCCGGTAATGAGCAAATCACCTTCTTCCAGCGTCATAATTCGACTAACGTGAGAAATTAGAAACGGAATGCTGTGTACCATGTCGCTCGTATTGCCATTTTGGCGCACTTCATCGTCTACTTTTAACCAAATATTCAGATTGTGGGGCGACGATACCGCTGACTTGGGAACAAAGTCGCTGATCGGCGTGAACGTGTCAAGTCCTTTTGCGTGCGTCCACGGCAGCCCTTCCTTCTTTGCCTTGGCTTGTAGATCTCGCGCCGTCATGTCGATTGCCAGTGCCTATTACACACAACATTTACAAAACAAGTTCAAGTCCAAGTTGCACAAGAATTCACAGACCGACAATTAGGAAGTTTTACGTAGCCGGCGACGTATTCCATGCTGTCACTCTCGGCAACATCTTTGCCTGGCTTGCCAATCACCACCTGCACATACTATTCTGATTATTTCCTTTCTAAACTTTAAGAAACAGCGAAAAGAAACATACACCAAGCTCCACTTCGTGATGCACTTCACCAATTCCTGGAGGGAGTAGTATACTACTGCCATTGCGTACGTAGCTGCTCCATTACCATCACATGATGTGCGTTATAGTATAACCCCATACATTGAAGTATTACAATGCAAAGCGGTATTTGTACCTAGTAGTAGGCTTAAGAAAGAGCACGGGGTCTTTCGGAGCCGAAGTCGCACCCATTTCGCGCGCATGGGCCTCATAGTTCTTCCCAATTGCAACAATTTTTTTTCTGTAGCAGATATACATCAACCCATGTACGATTACAGAAGATGAAAGGAAAGTAGGGTCAATCAAGACAAAGACTTTGACGCTAAAAACATACCCGAACTCGACGAACTGCTTGGCTTTTGTCATAATTGGAAGAGAGATGACTGAAATGCTTCCTTGAATGTCATTCTAAAGAGGGAATGTTTAGTATACTACTTTAACGCGGGGGTCGACTTGTCAAAAGTGCCTAAATTTTTAATTTGGGTAATAAAGCTCATATTGATTGTTTTGATACAGGCTTTTTAGCTTCTGTACGAAGAATGCTTTTGCTAACAATGAACGGGCAGCGTGCCGGTCGAAGTTACTTCATTGGATCTTTTCTATTATACATGCATGTATCGTTGCTCTATTAGCTTGGCGTTACTGATGTATCTACGGCATCTATCCTAATAACGTTGCAATACTTGGTGCAAGAAGCGATGACAAAGCAAGGATTCCACATGATCACTTACTCCCATTCTATGGTCGCTGGCGGCTTTGACGAAATGTCGTACACGACGCGGTTTACACCACGCACCTCGTTAATGATGCGGTTGGACATGCGACCAAGCACTTCGTACGGCATGTGGTGCCAATCAGCCGTCATGTAATCTGACGTGCTGACGGCACGGATAGCAACAACCTTCTCGTATGTGCGGCCGTCGCCCATAACACCCACAGACTTCACCGGAAGTAGGACGCAAAAAGCCTGGCCCGTTGTCTTGTAGTGGCCACTGTTGCGCAGCTCCTCAATGAAGATTGAGTCAGCGTGACGCAGAGTGTCCAGTGCCTCGGGTGTAATCTCACCAAGCACACGGATCGCAAGGCCTGGTCCCGGGAATGGATGTCGCCACACGCTAGGCTCATCGATGCCAAGAGCCATACCAAGCTCACGGACTTCGTCCTTAAACAACTCGCGAAGCGGTTCAATAAGCTTCAGGTGCATCTTCTCTGGAAGTCCACCAACGTTGTGGTGCGTCTTGATCGTGGCTGATGGGCCCTTATAGGAGACGCTTTCAATTACATCCGGGTACAGCGTACCCTGCAGCAGGAAGTCCACTGAATGTCCGATGCGCTTAGCCTCCTCTTGGAACAGATCAATGAACAGGTTGCCTATCGTCTTACGCTTCAACTCAGGCTCCGTAACTCCCTTGAGAGCAGACAGAAAACGGTCTGACGCGTCAATACATTTAAGGTTGATTCCCAACTTGGTCTGCAGTCGTTCAACGACCTCGATAGCCTCATCTTTTCGCAAAAGGCCGTTGTCAATAAGCACAGCGTGGAAGCGATCGCCCAAAGCGCGCTGCAGTAGCACAGCAGCGACGGACGAGTCGACTCCACCGCTTACAGCACCAATCACGTGGCCATCAGGACCCACGGTCTCGCGCACCTCCTCAATAAAAGCGTCCGCAATGCTGCGCATGTCCCAGTCTGTAGGCGAGTTACAGATATTGACCACAAAGTTGCGCAGTATGTCCTTGCCAAGAGGACTATGAGTCACTTCGGGATGGAACTGAATGCCGTAAAACTTGCGAGCCACATTAACGATGGCGGCGTGTTCCGAGTTTTCAGTCGTGGCGATGTCCACAAATCCATCGGGGTTGGTGAGCAGCTTGTCGCCGTGGCTCATCCACACTTGAAACTCATCTGGAAGGCCTTCAAAGAGACCACCGCATTCCACGCCGCTCTTGCGGGTGACAACAGCCTTCCCGTACTCACGGTGCTGTGAGGAAGCCACCTCGCCGTTGTTGGTGAAGGCCAATTCTTGCAGACCATAACAAATACCAAGCACCGGTAGCTTTTTCTCATCAATAAGCTTCCACACCTCCGAGTCCACGTGGGGTGCGCCTACATCAAAGACTGACTGCGGACCGCCTGACAAGATGATGCCCGTGAGCTGATGCTGACGCAATTCGTTGGCGCTAACGAGGCAGGAGTAGAGCTCACAGAAAACATGTAGCTCGCGCACACGGCGTGCAATCAGATGGCTGTACTGTGAGCCAAAGTCCAGGATAGCCACCTGCTTGCGGTTAGTCACTGGTGAGACGTCGGTCATGTTGAACAAGTCGGATAACGTCTTTGGCGTGTGGTTTGGTTCTGAACCATTAGCCGTCAAGCGTAGCTCCATCCATTTGCAGCCAATCAGTGATAAGATGGATACACCCTGTCTACTAATCACATCCGTCAATTCCAGTGTAGCCAAAAGCGGGTAGAAAGTGCACTTGCGGTATCTGGTAAATTTTACTGTCCGACACTGTCTTCAACATCATTTTGGTTGGGTATAAATTGAAATCTTTTCTACCAGTAGAATGATCGTTCATATTACCATGGCAGATTTATCGTCCTGTCATAATAAAGCATTGGAAGGCAAGACGCCGTTGCAATGGAGAATAAGTTTATTCCACAGGCAATTGAGATTGTGACAAAGGCGATTCATGAGGACAATAGTAAAAACTATCAAGAGGCTTTTCGGCTGTATAAGAAAGCACTGGAGCATTTTATGATTGGTGTTAAATGTACGTATAGCATGAATCCTGCAACATGTTGTCAAATATCTCTGCTACTGTATGTGACTATTGGATGTGGATGTACACAAAGATGAAAAGAATACTACATCAAAGGAAATTATTATGAAGCGTGTAGAGGGATATATGACACGTGCAGAGCAGTTACGGGGGATATTGGAAAAGGATAATGGACCAAAGGCAGTGGCAGCTGCAGTTGACATGGACAAGTGAGTTGTTGTTTTATACTCTGTATCTCCATCATATATGGATCTATTCTCCCTAGACTGATATGATTTGTGATGTACAGAGGAGAAAAAGATAATGATGATGAGACAGATGTCGAAACAGCTAAATTGCGAGGTGCATTGGCCTGTAAGTATGAAATAAAGAAGCAATGTATGAGGCTTTTTCTCATAGCTATCTAATTAATGAAGTTTGGGTGATGTTATGCAGCGGCGGTTGTATCTGAAAAGCCTAATGTGAAATGGAACGATGTTGCTGGACTCGATGCTGCGAAGGAGGCTTTAAAAGAGGCTGTGATCTTACCGGCGCGATTCCCACAGCTTTTTACGGGAAAGCGACGTCCCTGGAAGGGTATACTGCTGTATGGGGTATGTCTTTTGAGCACTCATATTGAATTTAGTACTATTTTGGCGCTCACAGACGTATACATCTATACGTTGATGTTTGTTGTAGCCTCCTGGTACGGGTAAGTCCTACCTTGCCCAGGCCGTCGCGACGGAAGCAGACGCCACGTTCTTCGCCGTCTCGTCCTCGAGCTTAGTGTCCAAGTGGCAAGGCGAGAGTGAGAAGTACGTTACATTATGTTGATTTCAGCAATAACGCTTCCAGTTGCCGACTTGATGGTCATATATATTGTTTACTTACTAGGTTGGTCAAGAACCTCTTTGAGATGGCGCGTGAAAAGAAGCCTGCTATTATTTTTATAGATGAAATCGACTCGCTGTGTTCAAACAGATCCGAGGGCGAAAGCGAATCAACACGCCGCATCAAAAATGAATTCCTTGTGCAGATGCAAGGCGTGGGCAACGACCATGATGGCGTTCTGGTACTTGGAGCCACGAACGTGCCATGGGAACTTGATCCAGCAATGAGAAGACGGTTCGTACCTCGTTTGTATAAAGAAAAGCTTGCAAATGACTGACGTTGTGTGGGGCTTACAGCTTCGAAAAGCGCATTTACATTCCTCTTCCTGAGGTGGACGCTCGGAAGGTGATGCTGGGAATACACCTCGGCGATACGCCAAACGAATTGAGCGATGCAAACTTCACTGCAATCGCCGAGAAAACGGAGGGGTATGATAGCAACTATCGTGAAACTGGATAGATATGATGCAATTTTGCGCTGACTTCGATGTCGTGTCACTCTAGTTGCTCAGGTTCAGATATTTCGGTGCTTGTCCGAGATGCCCTAATGGAACCTCTCCGAAAGTGCCAGCAAGCGCAGTTTTTTGCTCCAGTAAGGATGATGTTGATTCATCTAATTTTGCCGATGCATTTGTTTGACGCAAGTTGCTGTTCTTGCGTTTCAGTGCGATGCAAAGGCGCATCCAACTCGGAATGGTCCATTTTTGACTCCATGCGAAGACGACCCGCCGTGCGCTTACTGCCACATGAAGCTCTCTTCGTGCCGCTCAAAATGCTCGGACTGCAGGGCCCCGTGTCGACGTTGCGGGGCACTACGCATGCGGCTATACGATCTGCCAGAGCGCGGCTTTTCTGATGAAAAGCTGAGGCCACCGATGATTTCAATGGTAAAGGGCCGCTTTGCATTTCTTTTTCCAGTGTTTGCCTTGCTGCACAGAAGGCTAACTTGTCTATGACTACAGAGTGATTTCACACGCGTGTTGGAGCATTCAACAGCAACAGTCGCCCCCGATGAGCTCAACCGCTTTGTGAAATGGACGCAGGAGTTTGGTCAAGACGGCTAGACGAACACATAGATGACTTGTGTCATATTCATTTCTCTATAACCGTATCGATAAACTACTTGGTTCGTTCTTTCCTATTAAGACTTGGACAGCGATTGGATCAGACATTCCAAATCGACAGCAGTAAAGTGGTGTCCGTCATTGCAAAAATGACAAGTGAGCTCGACGCCAGCATTTCCGACGTCTGCAGCAATCTGTTTCAGATCAGTGATGCCCATATCCTTGAGACGCTGTGCATAGTTGTCCTTAGAGCAGCGGCAGTAGTAATCCAATGGCACTCGCTTGCACTTCTTATCGGTAATATCAGCACCTGGAATCAGTTCGTTCAAGTACTCTAGCAAGTCTGTGTTTTTCTTCATCTCAGCAGCTAAGAATGGAAGCTTGTTCAACGCCAATTCCTCGAGCTCGTACTGGCGCTCATGTGCTTCTGTTGGGGGCATTTTCTGGACGATAAAGCCACAAATACGAGTATGATCATGGTCAGCTTCGCTATCAATGCGCACAATGGTTGGGACCTGCTCCGACACGTCAAAGAACCTTTGCCAGTCCAGTTCAGGCACTCCAGATGCCTCAATCGATGTATTGTACGGCTTCGCCGCTCCGTACAGAATCTTCGAGACATGCATAAATCCTCCAGTTTCCGGTGCTCCAGCAAGAGAATGATCCACATAGACGGCTTTACCTCGTACTTCTCCAACAGCCATTGATTCTACGTAAAGCTCTTGTATATTGGGCGTCTTGACCATCATCTTGACGCGTTCTTCACCTTTAAAAAACGAGCTGAGCATGGCTGTACCTGCCATATACTCACCCCAGAGCTTCGTTCCTTCAGAAGATAGTAGAAGTTGCCACCTCCGCGCCACTTCTTCCACTACATGGCGCGTCATTACTCCGGATAAACGCAAGTTGCCCACATGGCAGCGCAACACCACGTCGCGAAGTGGCCGCTTCCACATTGCCAACTTGGAAATTCAAATATAAATGCAATATTCTGGGATGGGTACACTGCAAATGTAATATTGCAATACCTCATTTGCCTCATATAATTCTTCAACTGCAATATTGCAATATTTAATTTGCCCAATATAACCTCCTTCAACTGCAATTATTCATCTTTTTCATTATACAACATGTTCAATAGCCGTGAAAGCAGCAAGAACCGCGTACGTTGCCACTTGCATTACCTAAGAGATATAGAGGTCTAAGCTTCTTGCGCACACGCATGGGTCTTTTCGTATCTATTGTAATGCAATATACAACAGAGTGGCAATGCACAACCCAAGCATTAGGGCCTCGTCAACACGCGCTGCCATTTGTATGATAAGCAAAATATCCGTGATCGACAATGTAAACAGGTTCATTTGTGTGATTTGTAGCCTTAGTAGCTAATAGTGCTGCATTCAAACAAACAGATGCAAACGTTGCAGAATTCTAAATGTACGAACTAGTACATACAGACGCTCCAGAAAGTTTCTTTTTGGTATCAAGATCTTGCAGAAACGCTTTGATCTGTCGCCTATAATTTGTTGCTTCATGCGCTTCAGCTCGGATCATCATGGGTCATCATGCACATCAGTCTGACATTTGCCATTCTAATAGAGTAAGAAACATCTCTGTCATCTCTGATAAACAGTAGTTGGTTGACATTGGACGAGGGAGGGGAAGTCAGTATAGAAAAAAGCATGGCGTATTTCCATCCTAATTTTAATATCAAGAAAAACCATGTCGAAGGCTTGTCACCCCTAATGCAAATGCTAGCAGGTCGATTTCAACTTCAGTCTATTCGTGCAGCCTCGATATCCTCAGACAATAGAAAGATCTTACGATGTCACGACATTTGCTACCAAAACAATCAAGTAAATATCGCCACTTGCTATGGGAGCTCAAGCTTATGTACGCGCTGAGTGCTTGCACGGCATCACATTTGGACTGACGTGGGCAGCTTGTACACAGTACGCATTTTCTGCAGCGCCTTGTGGATGCGAGGGAACTGTCATGGATGTGTTGAGTGCTGTTCAAAATGGTTGGCGCTAGCGTCGGGCACACTTATTGGTGGATACTTTTACGAACGCTACGGCGCTCGGGTGATGTTGATTGTGACAAGGTTTGGTCTACCCTCTGTCTATGATTAGCATTGGCACATTGCATATTTGAAACATGACGAATTCATTAAGGTGTTGGAGAAACGTTGTCACAGGAGCAAGCTGCTTTATTTTTGTCTCATCGTAGTGATGCACAGGGTTTAAAGTCTCTGTTGCATGCACAGAAATTGATCTTGTCTTCACATCTTTTGTACGACTCTGCACAATGAAAATACGTCACAATACGCAGTTCAATAAGATAAATTGACGTGTTGGATGATGGTTTATCATGAACTCGTATTGGAACGGTCTACCCGGTCAGTATAATGAGAGTTGCGCAGCACTCACAGTTGCATTGTGAAGAAAGTCCTGACAGCTTTGACGTCTTGAATATTGTCAGGGCCTTCACACTGGGTCGTGTTGACTCCAAACTCTATGGATCACCATCGCCGGTGTCGGCGCTGAAGGAGCTTGACCCACAGAACGCGCTAGACCTCGGTGTGTTCGCGTTTGAGCTGTCGTTCGAACATCAGTCAGCAAGACTAAATGGACAGGTCTTAACGGTAAGACAGACACACGCAGGAGTACTAGAGATTGTGGTGAACGAAGGAAGGGTGTGGCTGCCACCGATCGTCGCCGCGTTGCTATATAAACGGACAAAAGAGCTACCAGACAGCGTTCAGGTGCGCTTTGTGCGCTTGGAGAAGGTAAAGTTTGCGAGTCTGCAGCTGAGAGGAAAGGGTTTGGCGATTATGGTGCTTGAGCGCTCACTCAAGACGCGCACAACACTGACGGAGGGTGACGTACTGTTCATCAGACATCGCAAAGAGGCGGTTGGAAGTGCTTGTATCGGAACTGAAGACCGAGCGAGCTGGTAACCTTATCAACACAATTCTTGGGGTGGATGTGATACCATGTAAGCTGTGATGAAGGAAAGGAAGCTGAGAAGCGAATGGAAATGAGGCTATGCGTTATAGCACTGGCGCAAGAGTGCAAAGGAGCAGTGAAAAGCAAACAAGATGGCGACTTTGTTGCCCGAACCTTTTGCAGAAGAACATGAACTGGTGTTTGTGCTCAGATTGCCTGAGTAGCAGGCTAGCAGGCTACGCGCCGGTTCTTGCCCTTGTCTTTGCTGCAAAGCGTTTGAAATCGTCAAGGTACTTACGGGCGAGAACGCGCAGCTATTTCAACTGGCGGCTACATATCCACGTCACCTTTTTGGAGATGAAGCAGCTGAAAAGACGCTGCAAGAAGTCGGCCTAAACGGCCGCCAAGAAGTGCTGTTTGTTGCAAAACTGACTGCAAGTCAAGTCATCCGTGAGCCTGCTATAGCAAGAAACACTATGTGCAGATCAGGCACCAGTTGCTGGCCTCGAACGCAGCTACCTGGTATTTGGGATAAAGCTTGACGGACTAAAAAATGCGGCTTGATGAAAGTATTCATCCCAACTACAACCACCGTGTCTGCTATCCCTGTCGCGTTGTCTGCAGACCAAGAGATTAAGTAGTAGGCTCATTATGCGAGCTATACCAGATGGGCTTCATCGATCGCTGAATATCATCGAAAAGTGCTGGAGAGGTGTCAGGGTCGTTTGCTTCGCGTTGTGAATTCCTTGTCTGAAATGATGTAAAAGTGATGACAGCGGCGTTATTGTAATCAAATCTTGAGCTCAATGAGCAGCAACAATAATGTATCAGATATATAGCAACAGCACAATGATCGCGTTCAAAAGTAGCGAGGCAATGGTCTCTATTATTGCGTCATCATCGCAGCAAACCAACGCTCTCTACCCTTCGTCCCCCTGCTTTGACGTCTCTATCTCTTTGCTCGCGCAAAACCTGCTGCAGTAGTTTAAACAGATCGTTTCATAGCGCACATGCCTGATCTGTCATCTGCAACATCTCCTCCGTCTAAATGGCGCCCGTTCCGATCGTCTGGACACCGCTGACACTCCTTTTTAGCAATTCTTGTTGGTTGAGATTAAAAACCACAAACCTCTTTGAGTGTATAAAACCCGAGAAAAGCTGAAAGAGAGTGAAATTCTGCTGCTGGCTCGTCATTATACCAAATCATGTCGCATAAGGTTTTACAGGATATAGGACATAACAGATTTGCACATCCAGAAATTTATCCCCCCCGCTTTTTTAAACTTAATTCCACTTTTCTAAACTCCATTCAAAGAGCTTAACCTCATTCATCAAAGCTAAAAGCATGCGACTTCTTTGTGCAACCACGTGCGTTGCTATGACCGCATGTCGACTGAGTGTTTCTTTACAAGCAAGGTCGCTGGACACAATATCCAGGTCAGATCCATTTCCAGCTGGCACGACGAGGTCCTTGAGGGCACACCAACTTGCACAGGAGACAATCAAGCTGAAGACTATTGCTGGGCTCGAAGCGAACGCTAGCGCATTGAATTTGGATAGTAAGCATGAAGTTGCACAAGCTATTGAAGAGGAGAGGACTACCCTTCCTTTTGATTTTGACACGCTCGTCCTGAAAATAAGCGCTGAGCTCAAGAACTTGCTTGCAAAACACCATCCATCACAGGAGGATTTGAATATAAAGAATCTTTACGATGTGATCGACAAGTATGTCCACGAACCAAACTTGGACCATTGGAAGTCGTATGTGGGAAACTTCAAGAACAGTGTGTCCGAAGTGATGGAGCTGTGTTTTACGATGCCCTTATCTATTGCTTTGGGATTAACGGTTTCGAGAAAATCATGGAAACTTTAAACATCCAGAAAACTGGTTGGGAAACAAAACCAATGGAAGAACAAAGTGGGTGGCTGGCAGGTGATATATCGCCTGAAAAGATTTTTACGGACTTTTTGATGCTAAATACGAAAACTGTTGATGAAATTTTGAATGACCCGTTGCTTGTATATTGGATTGACTACCTACAATGGTTCAAACAAAAACACCCAAACGATAAAACCACGATTTTTGGAACACTGGAAAAAGTCCGCAACAAAGACATAACCACTGCAACTGCGGAGGTGGACCCTGCTCTAGCACTGGACGATATATTATATGAGCAGTGGCTGATTACTGACGCAACACCGGGCAAAGTTCTTGAGAGATTGCAGTTGACGGAGGAATATAAAGACATTACAGTTTTTCTGACCAGCCTAGATTTCCCGCAATGGTCTAAGTACATACAACACTACAACGCATTACACCCGGAGAGTCGAACGACGCTTTTTGAAACGTTTAGTAACAATTATGATAGCAATCAAATAAGAAAGTATCTGGATTTCCTATGGAATGACTGGATGACAAAGGAATCGAGCCCAGCGGATGTCTATGTTTCTTTGGAGCTTGACAAAATCGACCCTGCTCGTGTTTTAGTGCTGCAGCTAGACACCTGGATAGATTATATCAACTGGTTTTGCAATAACACAAAAACTGAGCTGGAAGTCGTGCTTTTTGATTCGATGTATAACTACCCCAAATTGGTGGATATGGCATATACTAGGCAAAAGTATCCATATACTGGAGTTACACGGAAGGTGCTACAAGAGCTTATGAAAATTTGGTATCGAAAAGACACGTCTCCAACTAACCTTTTCATACTTTTCGGTCTTGACCAGATCAAAGGCAATATTTTTGAAAAGCCTCGTTTCAATTTCTGGTTGAGATATGCAGAAAAATTCAAGCGAGATAAAGCGAACGAGATAAAAAACTGGCATTGAAGAAGAAAATGGCACATATCAAAACTTTACTGCTTTGTCGATATTGAAGACTTTCTATAATATGAAAGATCTCGTGGACATGCTTCAGCAGGCAGATCTCAACAAAATGCAGCCTCTTACCCAAAACTTTCGCAAACAATTCAGTTACGCGCTGGACAGAACCAATGTAGATCACGTGAAGATAATTCAATTATTGGTACCGGCAAAAATTTCTGATAGAATGATGGACTACAAGCAGAAGAGTTCGGCGGGATGGACTGATAGCGACACCCCTGCAAAAAAGAGCAAGCAATCGATGATCTCGACTGATAGCCAAACCTCTTCGACGAAGAAGTAATGTTTGGGGAGACCGACTGATAGCCAGACCCCTCCGAAAAAGAGGAAGACTGCACCCTGAATATGCCCCACACTGAAAGATCCATGGAATGACTCTAGTTTTTCTTGCCACTCTGCCTTGATCGCTCACCACAACACCGTATCTACTATATCACGACAGAAATGATAGTATGAGTACATTCAGGAACAATTCAATTAAGTTTTAAAATTATGGATTTTTTTAAACCGTTAAAAACTTTGAACTCGTATTTTTGACGAGTTCAAAGTTTTTAACGGTACTCATACTATCATTTTTAATTTCGTAAACAAATACCTTTACGTTGAGGACATTGTTTTAACGCTGGACTTTTATTTCTTTTTTTTAAACGTTTTTGTTTTTCTAAAAAATAATTGCTAGGTTTTGGAGAATTTTCAATTTCAACTTATGAGATTTTTTTTAATCATCCTTTTTATTTTTTAAAATAAATTTGAAAAAGTATTTTTTCTATTTTACTGTTTTCATTTTCCTTATAAATTAATATTTTTTTTTAAAAAATTTAAAATTAAAACAACCTCTGACGCTATCGCGGACACTGGGGACGTGGTCTTTTTTGCTAAAAACAGAATTTAACGGAAAAAACGGGAATCGAACTACAAAGTTTAAGTTTTTATACATTTTAAACCAAGATTTTAAAGCTTAAAAAAATAAAATAAAATATATTTTAGTTTTTGTTTTTTAAAAAATAATTGCTAGGTTTTGGATAATCTTCAATTTCAACTATTGGAATTTATTTAATCATCCTTTTTTTATTCTTAAAAATAAATTTGAAAAAGTATTTTTTCTATTTTACTGTTTTCATTTTCTTTATAAATTGATAATTTTTTTATAAAAAAATAATTTAAAAATTAAAACAACCTTTGACGTTATCGCGGACACTGGGGACGTGGTCTATCTTCTTCAGATCCTGGATGTTTTCTATTCGCGATAGAAGTGTTGTGGATGGAATTCAGTGATCTCAACCGAAATGATAAGACAGCAATAACGGAATGAAAGCCAGTTACGTCAGTCATTTACGATGCAAGTTGAGAGTACATAAAGTGTTGATATATCAGTGAGATTTATTTTCTACTATGCATTAGCGTATACTTTTATTGTTTTGCCCGTTGGCTTTTCAAACGCATTGATCGAATATATGCACTACTGTCATTAACTCTGAAGCCTTTATGCCGATGATATTAGTGTGTAATTACAAGCTAGTGTGTCTCTTTGCAGTCGAATGCTTCAACGCCTACATCTGCTCAACCGCTGACGTTGCTCGACAGTGTTCATTGAGACCAGTCATGACGTGAGGACGGGGCTGTCTGTTGTCATATGCCACCGAGTAGTTGGTGTTATATATGCTCGTGGCAGTTGGCAGTTGGAATAACGAGGGACAAGATATTGAAGAACAGAGGCGTAGAACGGTTGCTCGAAGCGCAGGTAGGTACAGAGATACTCAGTCTGGAATTGGCAGCAAACAGAGCAAGTCGTCCTAGTGAACACAGCGTAGCTAAGTAAACATATTAATTGTGTGTCAGAAGTACGCATTCGGTGTTTTCTTGGAGAGGCAAGAAAAACATGGTACTAGCTACACAAAGCTGACGCATAGGAGATTGCAACAGTGTCAGCTGCCACGATTATCAAAATTATCGCGCAGCCTGCGTAACGTATTTATTACGCAATAAACATATCTTCAATTACACATAATGACAAGCTTACGATGTGGTGACGATCTAATATTTTTGACGTAAGGGCTAAGCGCTTGTTGGAGTCTTAATCCATTGTGCTTCAGACACCAAAATTTAAAATCATTTGCTTGGGCCCAACAAATGATCTTAAAAGTGTCTAAGGTAAATAAAAACCAAAAATGCTGCAATTTTGCGCGGTCACGGAAGCCACACAAAAGCGATTATTGACGCCTACTTGGCTGTTGCTGGCATTGTAATGACAAACCACAGGCATGGGTAGGTCGACGATACCGAGCTTGGACGACTGGTACAGTGTGACTGCGAGGGATGAAGCCATTGGCGACGTTGACGAACGGCATCGCCGATACCTGGAATCATGGAAACAAGAATCTGGATTTTGGTAGTGGTCATTTCGATGAATGGCAAGTTAAGGAGTGATGTTTTTGGATAAGGGACCACTTGTTGAGTTAACGTCATTTTTGAAGATGTACAACGTATTGACAGCAGCTGAAAACAAGAGGAGAGTTTGTCGAGTGTCTCAGAAGCGGTACCAACCAGACCAATTTCGACGTGGTACTCTAACCAATAATTTGTATGTCTTCTCCACCACTAAGGTACCACGACTCTTCTTACGTGCCAATGTGTTTACGTATTAACGCTAAAGGTATTACGATTGAACCAAATCAGCTGTACTGGAACAAATGTGAGTCAGTGGTATTCTTTGAAACATTGCACCTGCAAGTAATATCACCATCGGACACCAGAAACCAGCAATTGCATTTGCGACAGTTGCTGACTCAATAAATGTCGAATTTGCTGGTTTAAAAGCTGGTTTCTAAACCGTCATTCGAGATAAGCGGGGCTCGGACAAGTACAACTACCACCAGCCGATGGCGTTAATAAGTGAATGCAGAGTCGGTAGTAGTAGGATACGCACCGACTTTTACTATAATTCCATGAACACTCGTATGGTTTTACGAGAGAACGCTGTAACTTTCGCCATTATGGCGCTTGTCGTATCCCCAATATAGTTCAGCTTCGATTGTACGAATGGCATCTTAGCTTTACTGTCATAAGATAACGCCTGTTGCAGGTTTTACGTACCTCTAAATTGTTGGTAGATCTTATAGGGCAGTCGACATCCGCAATAGACGTTCAAGGTGACAACAAAGCTTTGCGCATCAACTTGTTCTCTGACGAAATTCCTTACAAGTTCTTTTACTTTCGAGTCAATTGTTTTAGGAAGAAGTTCTGTAAGCTTTGCGTTGGTTGAACAAGTACGAATGAATGATACCCACACACATTATATACCAAAATCTTACTCTCTGTCGGTCCAGCAAACACGTCTATCGTCAAAAATCTGAGCCAACTCGGTGAATATGACGCCATATCAACGCCAATCAATACTAACAATTGGGACAAAAATCTACCGCAAGTCCCACACCATTGCCACTCGCACCTACACGTTTGTTTCAGCTCCTTAACGCTACGATAGTCGAGTAGTCTGCAGACACTTCATACATTTGTACGCTCTGGCACCCGCGGGCAGGCTTAGGAGAGTATTACAGTTCTTGCATCGCATCATTTCTTGGGCCAACGATAACGACGTTACAGACACACAACAGATTGCGTTAGAACATAGTCAGTAGCACATAAATATTTCAGCCAACTTACTTGTTGTAGTTGATAACTTGGACACGCCATGACACGACGGACATTTGACGGCAGACGCGCCATTCTTCACGATCAAGTGTTTGTTGCAGTGACCACAACTCACAACTTTAGTGTCCCGGACATTGATACCAGATAGTGAGGGATCCTTACGCAGACTTGTTCCAGATTCCATTGACCGCACCGACGATTTTTTCGTCTCACTGCTAAACCCTGGAACTCCAGATTGGTTTGTCTTCTTCACAGAGGCAAGCTGAAGGCAATGGGGGCACACAATCTCCGAAGGGCTAAGACCGTCGGGAAGTTCTAGTACGTTGTTGCAGTTGACGCACACAAAATTGTGATCCTCAGTAGAGGAAAGTCTGTAGAAGGCTCTATCGTTGGTAGCATTGCCATCGTCCAAAACAGAAAAAAGTGTGGGATCAGCTGTCGAAGGGCGGCTATCGGACGCGACCGCAACTGGCTTCTGGCAATAAGAGCAAGGCACAACGCACAGATTGGCTTGCATAGGAGTATATACTACTTGACGGCAGTGAAAGCAACGAGTAGCGCATGTAGTGCTGTCACAATGTGAGCTACTTGACAAGGCCTGCTCGGGACCTAAGATTCCTATCTGATTCGCCTGTTCTAGCGCACCCTCTTCCCCAAGCAATCTCAACATGCTCAACGCATACTTGCGCCATCGTCGCCATTTGCTATCTTGGGAAAAACTAACCAAGATTTCCACCAACTTGCCGTAATCCACGTGCTCGTACAAGAAGTTGCGAATTTTTGAAGATGCGCAAAATCGACGCAGTAGTGTAAACAGTATTGACACATCCAGGTCGTCTTCAAACGATTCCCAGTGAAAAAGTACGTGCAGCAAACCTGCCACGAGCCATTCGCTTCGCGCCGGCTCCTGTTCCGTTGGCTGATCATGTTCCACCGACTGGACAAGGGGAACCACACCAACTGCAACTTCCAGCAGAGCTACCACACACTCCATCGAGTACACGCTAATCTGTAGCAAAGGGAACACAAGTTCCCTCAGTCGAGTCTCGAAATCTTTCAGCACGTCATTACCCAATACAGCTAATGCACTGTCACTATGGCATAAACTTTTTAATCCTTCGCATGAAGCAAGAAACATATCGGACGATTTGTGGCCATCAACAAAAGTTGTTAGCGCCTTGGTATATACGCTCATTGTGCTTCTGAAAAACACATGCTTGTCCTCTGTTCTATCAAGGATCCTTCTGTAGACACGACAGCTGCTTCCAAAAAGGGAAGTCCAGAAACAAAGGTCAAGCAAAACTTTGCCCTGAGCTCTGAAGTGACAAGGTCTTCACTGGTTAAAAAGATGGATGGAAACCAATCCATTATTCTCACAATGTGCTTCAAAAGTAAAGACTCCTGAAACACCCGTTCACGATAAGCGCTTCCACGGGCAAGCAGGAATACCACACTGTTTGTACAGATATTGAGTTTTCACCCTGTCTTTTCGCCAGAATCTCTACCTTGTGCTGTATCACCTTAAATAGCCTTGTTATATAAGATCGTTCGTACGTAGTGCATGCAGCTTCTTGGCGTGTAAAGATCTTTACGTTGCAATACAGTGAGATGTAGATCAAGTCGTGCTCGTTGGCCTCGTTCTATTCTACAATCATCTTGCAGTATCAGATCATACATACACATGAATTACTTGTTGCACCTTGTTAATCCTATGTACAAGAACATAGAATACACGAGCATTGATGTGAAAAGAAGATGAGGTTATACACCCGTGTGACGACATATTGACTCAATCATGATACTTGTTCCGCCCTGTAAGATGTCTGTGGTGTTAAATGGCTACATTGATTTCTAAATGAATGAATGAATGTATGTAAAAAGAAAGGTTTTTCTAATAACAAGTAGAAAAAACCTCGCGTGCAATAAAAAAAAAGAATTGTTTTTCTTTGATTTGCGTGGTTTACATTTATTTTTTTATTGGCGATCAGTACCGCGCCTTTAAACAAAAGAGAGGAAAGACACAAAGGGAAGAAACTCAACCTCCTCCTTCTTCTTCTTCTTCTTCTTCTTCATCTTTTTCCTCATCCTTCAGCCTCGTTAAGGAAGAGAAAGAGAGAGAAACGTAACTTTTTGCATTATAAACATGTCACTCCCCGCAGGAAAAGCACCAGAGCGTAAGAATTTATTCAAAAAGGGAATTGATGCCGATGAATCCCGTCGTAGTCGTTTGGAAACAACTGTGCAGATCCGAAAGACTATTAAGGAAGATCGTATGAATCAACGTCGTCGTATGGTAGGACGATACTAATTATCATCGACACATAGAATAGCTATACTATGTGAACCTAATGATGATGAGAGAGTAGATAGATAAACACTGTAGTTTCTTGAGGTTTGCCAATTAAGTGCCTAGACAAAGCAAGACTCATGATGATTGTATGTGTAGACACCAGCAGATAATGGATCTACAACAACTCCTGCTACGGGGGACACTGCTGGAGAGTTGACGTTACTGCAACGGGTATAAAGTTGCTACTTTGAAATACAAATACAAAGGGAGGAGGACAGAGACTGACTGACTGACTGTTCTTGTGTCTGCTGTAGCTGACGGAGCTTCCACAAATGGTAGCGGGTGTGCGGTCGAGTGATGCAGCTGTGCAACTTGAAGCAGTGACCAAGTTTCGTAAACTTCTGTCCATTGGTGAGCATTTGTGCTACGTGATGTAGAGTCTTTGTTAGGAAGAAATGGTGACTCACACTTGCGTACGTTGTATTACAGAGCGTAACCCACCTATTATGGAGGTGATCAATACCGGCGTCGTTCCTATCTTTGTGCAGTTCCTTCAGCGCGAAGACTTTCCCACGCTGCAGTTTGAGGCTGCCTGGGCTTTGACGAACATTGCTTCGGGTACATCTGCAGACACTGAGGTCGTGATTAACCATGGAGCTGTGCCTGTGTTCTGCCAGCTACTACTGTCCACAAATGATGATGTGCGCGAGCAAGCCGTCTGGGCTCTTGGCAACATTGCCGGTGATTCGATTGAGTGTCGTGACATGGTTTTGCGTTGCGGTGCATTGCGCCCACTTATGCAGCAACTGACAGAGAACTCGAAGCCAACGATGCTTCGTAACGCTACGTGGACGCTATCCAACTTTTGCCGAGGCAAGCCTCAACCGCAGTTCGATCTCGTGGCGCCCGCGCTCCCAACTTTGGGCCAGCTCATTTACACCCACGATGAGGAAGTGTTGACAGATGCGTGCTGGGCTTTGTCGTACCTGTCGGATGGCACGAACGAAAAGATTCAGGCTGTGATTGAGGCTGGTGTGTGTCGGCGGATTGTGGAGTTGCTGATGCACCACTCTCCTTCCGTGCAGACACCTGCTCTACGTACGGTCGGCAACATCGTGACTGGTGACGACCTGCAGACGCAGGTCATTATCAATTTGAACGCGTTACCGTGCCTGCGTGCACTTTTGGAAAGTCCCAAGAAGGGAATCCGAAAGGAGGCTTGCTGGACACTGTCTAATATCACAGCTGGCAATCGGGAACAGATCCAGTTCATTATGGATTCCGACATTTTCCCGTCCCTTATTAGTTTTCTATCCACAGCTGAGTTTGACATTCGCAAGGAAGCTGCATGGGCTGTGTCGAACGCCACGTCTGGTGGTTCTGTGGAACAGATCATGCAACTTGTCGCTCTTGGTAAGTGTAATGGTGTTGCTTGTCTTGCTGCGTACTACCTTAGCGTCTGGTGTTGCTAATGCTGGTACTTTACATCACAGGGTGTATTAAGCCTTTGTGCGATCTGCTGGAGGTGAAAGACGCAAAGGTTGTGATTGTGGCTCTGGAGGGCCTCGAAAACATTTTGCGTGCCGGTGATCAGCAGAAGACTAACGACATCAACGACATTGCAACGATGATTGATGAAGCGGACGGCGTGACTAAGATTCAGGCTCTGCAGTACCATGTGAACGAGGGTAAGGCAACTGACTTTTTTTGCGGTATTTGTCGGCGCGTACTAATACTCATGATGTGGTTACAGACATTTACATGAAGTCTTTGAAAATTGTGGAAACATACTTTAACGGCGAGGAGGATGCGGAAGATAGCCTAGCGCCTGACACGGATGCAAACGCACAGCAGTTCCAATTCGGCACAACCGCTGACCAGCCTACCATGTTCCAGTTTGGTCAGAACTAACTCAATCAGTTACGATGAGGTAGACACGAACGAAATGCGGATTGAAGTGAACCATTGGATGAAAGCATGAAGAAGTGTGTGGAACCCGTAGGAGATAACACTGCGACAAATGTATTTCTCCGTTTGCTTTTCATATCGGTGACGACAGTCGTATGAAAAGAAGTTATGCGCATGATAAACCGTTCTTACACGTTTGTATCACGCTATGCAACCGCGCCGGACTATTATCATTGGCTCAGCTGCCGCTAGATTTTGCATGTTGTCATCTCTTTCATGTATCTAACATTCTCTTAAGCACACCACTTCATCGAGTCAATCGATAAAGTCGACCATATTTTCACGTGTCACTTCTAAGCACTGCAATCGTTGCCAATTCCAGCAGCAATGAAGACAAGAGATTGTTGTACCACACGAATGAAACAAACGTTAGTGTGTAGACAATGGAGGAGGGTCATGGACATTTGTATGGAGAAGAAGACAAGAAGTAAACATTGTCGAAACATACATTTTCGCGGGTCATCAGGTTATTATGTGCACCACGTTATCATGTGAGTCCGTTTGCGCAAAGATATTGTCGCACGAATGTGACGACAACGACATTATCTCCTATATCGTGGCATTTACGCTTTGACTGCTGCTTGGTAGAAACAAATAGAAGCAAAGAATGGTGCACTATCGTAGTACAAGAGGTGGCGTTCGTGGTCTTAGTTTTGAGCAAGCGGTGCTCACAGGTCTGGCATCTGATCGTGGCTTACTTGTGCCTGAAGCCAACGAGTTTCCACCACTACCAGCTGATGCATTGGACAAGTGGGCATTGCTGTCGTACCAGGAGTTGGCTGTAGAGGTTATGGGTCTTTTCATTGACGAGAGTGAGATCTCACGCGCTGAGCTTCAATCACTTGTAAATAAGAGTTATAACTCAACTACATTTCGTGTAAAGGAGGTGGCGCCCGTTGTGAAAGTCTCGGATCAGATGCTAGTGCTTGAGCTTTTCCATGGTCCAACATTTGCCTTTAAGGACATTGCATTGCAATTCCTTGGTAATCTTTTCGAGTTCTTTTTACAGCGTAAAAATGAGACGCTACCTGTAGGTTCATCTCCGCATCAGATCACGGTTGTGGGTGCTACTTCTGGTGATACAGGAAGTTCAGCCATCTATGGTCTGCGGGGCAAGGAGAATATCGAGGTGTTCATTTTATTCCCTGAGGGACGTGTGAGTGCTATACAGCAACGTCAGATGACTACGGTACTGGATAAAAATATTCACAATGTTGCTGTCAAGGGCACGTTTGACGACTGTCAAGCCATTGTCAAGGACCTGTTTGCCAACGCTGAATTCAAGGCCAAGTATCATCTTGGCGCAGTCAACTCGATTAACTTTGCGCGTATCTTGGCGCAGATTGTCTATTACGTGTGGGCGTACTTCCGGGCTCGTGAGCAAGGCGTGGAAGGTGAGATTGCATTTTCTGTTCCCACGGGCAATTTCGGCGATATTCTCGCTGGATTTTACGCCAAGAAGCTAGGCCTACCCATTGGAAAGCTGGTGGTGGCCACGAATGAGAATGACATTTTGCATCGCTTCTTTTCCACGGGCAAGTACCATCGCCATGACATTCAGCACACGATCTCGCCGTCCATGGACATCTGTGTGTCCAGCAACTTTGAGCGCTACCTTTTTGCTTTGTCGGGCGAGAATCACGATATGTTGCGCGATTGGATGCAGAGCTTTGAACAAAGTGGAGAGCTTACAATTTCGGGTGAGTTTCTTGCCAAGGCTCAGGACGAGATGGCATCGTATGCGATACTCCAGGACGAAGTTTGCTCCACTATCGCGCAGTACAAGCAGGTGCAGCACTACCTCTTTGACCCGCACAGTGCTATTGGAGCGGCTGCTGCCATGCGCTTTGGCATGGACGCGCTTGCCGATAAGTCCATTTTAGCTGTGGTAGTGGTTGGCACTGCCCATTACGGCAAGTTCCTGCCTGTTGTATCGAAAGCTCTTGGTGTGAGTGAGGCAGAGATCGAGCAGCACCCGATTTTGAAGGCGCTGGAATCGCTCCCCACTCGGCTCTCAGTCGCCAATAACTCTAGCGCGACCGTGGCTGAGTATATTCGCAAGACCATCAGCAAGAAACACCAGAAGGCTTGTGGTGAGGGCGAGCGAGTGTGGGCATCATCAATCCCGACGGAGTGCAAGCTGGCCTCTGTAGCGCTTGCTGTGGCGACTATTGCTGCCGTGTTTTTCGTAACTCGGCGCTCAAAGTAAAGAGCAAAAAGGAAAGGATCGCAGACGCGACGATGGTTGTGGCCAGCAATGCGTTGGTCGGTGTGCATATCTATGATGCTGGGAATTTGTATCGAGAAAAACAAAAACGCGAAGAAACTTATATGTCTGAGCTTGTCATGCAGGTATAAATTATGTAGTACGAAGAAACACGACGGTGAATCAACTCATTCTAAGGTTACACAACAGCTTAGTGTTACTCTTGAAAATGCATGTAGCGGACCTGCTTCTATTTGATCCTGCTTTTTACCCTTCATATTCACTCGTGTACTCGCTACAATACTATGTCCTGGGCCAGCACGCACATTGTAATGAATCCGCTGGCTCGGTGATGAAAAAGACGAGCTGGCTTGCAGCCTGATGACGACGAGGCAAACCGTCAGCAATCCACCCAATGACTACAATATAGTGCAATTACTTGCACAAATACCACACTGTGGTGTCTGGTTCTGTGCGAGATACGCCTTTTGATGCTGTCTTTGGAGGCTCTCGCGTGTGACGGTGACGACACTCGCTGGTCCGCTTTTCGACCCACTAGCTGGCGCTCGAAATCTCTGCTGAGAAGGCTTCGCCGGTTCTTTTGGAGCAAATGAGATCCGCTCCTTGGTATACTGGTTCTCATACGAGTATTCACCTGGCCTGGTTCTTGATAAAACACGCCGCCATCCTGGGGGCAGCTGTGCAATTTTCTTTGGCTCAGACGGAGACAGTAAACGCCCCACCGGCACAATCAACTTTTTGAAAGCATCAACAACATTAGTCGAATCCAGAGCCGACGTCTCGAGAAACTCCATCGAATGCTTTGCTGCAAATCTTGCTGCTTCTAGTGTCGACACCTCTCTACTCTCAGGCAAGTGAGCAAGGTCGCATTTGTTCCCCACCAAGATCAATACCAAACTTTCATGTGAATGTTCCTGAACCTGTGCTAACCACCCTGTGACATGCTCGAACGAACTGCGGTTTGTAATGTCGTACACAATCATGGCGCCTACTGCATTACGATAGTAGGCGGCAGTCAGCGACTGGAACCGTTCTTGCCCTGCAGTGTCCCAAATCTGTGCCTTAAGTCGTCGGTCTCCGACTCGAATAGTCTTGGTTGCAAATTCAAAGCCCACGGTTTGTAAACTGTGTGGCATGTACTTGTTCTTGGTAAATCGCATGACAAGATTTGATTTGCCTACACCCGAATCCCCAATGAGTACCACCTTCAAAATCGACTCGGTCATAGGTGACGAGGTCGGTGAAGAGCACCGGGTACTGCTAGAGGTTGATATCGACGATCCCATGAAGGAGGCCTTGGTGTCTTTAGCAGTGAGACTGGATACGCTCTCACGGCTCGTTGAACTGATCGAACGTCGTACTTGATGATGTGCTACCTCTTTGGCTGAGATATATTGATGTAGAGGATTGTTAGATACTTCATTCTTGTTGTTACTGCTATCAGTAATCGAAGATAATGAAGATAGAGACGATTCAGTAGTGGCGGTCAATAACGACGTAAGTTTGTGCTTGGTACCAGTTGTCATGACAATTGACTAGTGAGAAGAACTTGAACGAAACCTCGTGTTCAAGTAAGTCGATTAAATGCCAAGGGCGGAACAATCATTTGAGTATTTAAATTAACAGGTTAGAAAGAGAGAAAGAGAATGAGTTGACTTGACTTGACGGATGATACACCGATGTAAAGTGAAACTTTATATCGATTTAGATCATACATTATCACAGGTTAATTAGAAACAACAAATACAGATATCGGGGGACGGAGCAGTCATTTGTATCTTTAACGTGGCGTTGTTCACTGAGTTTGCAATCATAAAGAACTTGTGACAACGAGATAAAGAGGTTTTGATTAAGCTTGGCCTCCTTTGGGCGTCATTGTGCGTTTACTAGTTGCTCAAGGGTCGACAGTGTTGCTACTACTGTTAGAATGAGCTCCTAGTTTAGATCTTTGTATACCATTCAGGTATCACATGATCGAGACTGTTCAAGATGGCGCGAGATACGAAATTAGATTATTCAATGACTGTATCATAGTAGTAGATAACCTTGATGATGGCTAGCTTCATAGCAAGCAACACTTCAGTTAGACACAATCACCACCTAAGGGTGATTGATGCAAGCAATCAATCAAACATTGTCGATGATTCATCTATTGCTCGTCGCTTGTCAGCATTCGGTTAACCAGCTACAGTAACTTCACCCAGTACTCGTATGCGTGTTCTTCCTGTTCATATGGATTGACACATCCTCTCGGCAATGACTTGTTCACGACATTTTCGTCTTCTATGGCAGTCTCCACTTTGCGTTCAAGTTTATCAGAAGAACTCTGAACGCTTCTCTCATTAGCGAACAACGTCTCTGTGACGACACATGGGACAAACTGCTCTGCTTCGTCACTATCGTCTGCATTTTCAGCCGCATAAGTGTAAATCTCTGTTGGAATTGGAGTTGGCAGCTCGCTAATCTCCATTTTAAAAACTCGCCCGAGAAGATGAATTCCTTGGACTTTATCATGCGAGAGCAAAGTCACTGCCAACCCTTTTCCGCCAAAACGGCCCGTTCTTCCAACACGGTGCAGATACGTCACTGGATCCCGGGGTAGATCTAGATTTACCTACGAGATCATGTTACAAGAATCAGCAGCTTTCTTATGACAGTACACCTCATTGATTACTTCACAGCGTACCACGAAATTGACTTTGTCAACGTCAATGCCTCGCGCAGTGAGATCAGTTGACACCAATACACGCGAGTGTGTCTTTCGAAATTCTTCCATGACTTCCATGCGCGTAGTTTGAGGTTGTGAGCCAGTGATACATGCTGCTGGCCAGCCCTGCCTAGAAAGGGCGGTGGCCAAGGCTTCAGCTCGAAATTTGTCGTTGCAGAACACCATGCATTGTGCAAACACAATTTCCGATAGAATCGCCACCAGCTTCACCACCTTGGCTTTCATGTTAAGCGTATCACCCCCGGCATGTGACGAGGTCAATGGCTTGATAACGCTGTAAAACTGCCGCACCTGGCGAAGCCAAAGCTCCGGCGTCTTTGACTGCTCGCGTGTCTCCCAACTAGCAAGATCTTCGGAGGATGAAATGAACTCAGTTGTCACTTCTTGTGGGCCTTGAACTCGAACGATCTATGCAGTAACCCGTGGTAGAAAAAATGTGAGAAACATCGCACAAGCATTACAATCAACTTTGCATCCAATGTTGGCTTCAAGTATACAAACCTGCGGGGCTCTCATGACCAGCACCAGAGCAACTAACTGGTCAGGTGTGAAGGTGGCTGAAAATGCGAGTGTCTGGTCCAGCACCGATACAATTGAGTAAACAGTTGCAAGCAGCTATCACTTACAAGAACTTTATTACACCTGCCGCCTTTCAGGAATAGCGTTTGCAATGTATCGGATCTGCGCAATCGACATGAGGCAAATGGTTGAGCCTCGAGACAGTCAAATACGGGATACCTTTACGTGTTCTTACATCTTTCTCAAAATCTTGTGCCATTAGTTTGTCGACTTCGTCTAGTATCAGCAATCGAATAGCGCTGCATGGCAGCAAACACTGCTCCATAAGCGCCATCACACGTCCCGGTGTGCCCACCACAATATGACACCCCGTTGCCAGGTGTATCTGCACAAGCAAGCATAGTAGCGCCACTCAGATCAGTACCACCATCAAAAAACCCTACAAATATACCCACATCACCTGATCTTGAGCCATCGGTAGTCCACCAATGCAAGTGCGGATAATAATCTCTGGTTGGAATCGTGCCAATTGGCGCAGCACACACTCAATCTGGACCGCGATCTCTCGGGTGGGGGCTAATATCAACGCTAATGGATCACCGACCACTATTTTTTCTCTTCTGCAACGTCTCTGTTCTACGTGCCGAATTGCGTGTTCGATAGCGGTGATCCCAAAGACTGCCGTCTTACCCGTACCGGACTTGGCCTGACCAATAACATCGTTCCCAAACAGAGCCACGGGCAGCGCATGCAGCTGAATGGGTGATGGACGAAGGAAACGCATTTCTTTTAGTGCATGACCAATATCTCTGTGCAATGGAAGGTCGCTGAATGTCGTCGTGTTGGCAGCCATCGTCGTGTCAGGACGAGATGCCTTCATGTTGAATAAACAGTTTACTGTATCTCAAGACCTGACCAAGAGCCATCAAAAGTGTAGCCATTTTGTCGCACACGTCGCAGACAACTTGAGACTCACAGTTAAGCTCTAGTCTATCTTACCGTGCAGCCCTAGCATCTTCCTTTGTTTTTTTGCAATATAACGAGATTAAAACACTGCACGATATTACTAATGTAGAATATATAGCACTAATCGACTCTTGCTGTGATATCAATTGTGGACAAGTGTTCAAGCCGACGCTGTCCGTCATTTCTTCAAAACTCTACTAGCATTGTGTCCATTTGTTCCCTCATGGCTTCCAAGCACACAGTCTCCACACGTATTTAAAACGCGGTCTTTGACATTGCATACAATCTAGCACCAACACCTTTTGTTCTCAATATGATCATCATCATCATCATATGTACAGCATATATATGATGATGAACACATACTGAAGACATCTGTGACTACCAACGCTAAAGTTGAAGTACGTGTTTTAGAGTGATGGTCGCTTTCATGTGGTCCACAACAACAACAAAACCCCCCAATTCACGTTAAAATCCTTTCTCCTCCTCACTCCTCTTAACTTCATTTTCTACAGTAAATTCCATATAAATAAAGATAAAATGCGTGCAAGTGAGGACAAGATCGCACAATTATTGGACAAAGTACGTGCTGTCTCTCATTGCTTATATTCACAATGTAATTGTATGTATTAATGTACCCGTCGTCTCTCCATCTTCTTCTTCTTCTACAGACGACGGACTTTGACAAGGATGAACGTTACATGGCGACGTCTGATCTATGCGTTGAACTTAGCAAGGACATTGACCTTGGAGTGTATCTCGAGCCAAAGTACGTGTACTTACTATCTCTTTGGAGTTGCAATTCGATACGAAATAAAGGAAGAATCAAAGTACGTCCTGACTCTCGCTGACTCTGTAATCACATTGTAGAGTGTGTGCAGCTGTATTGAAGCAATTGGACGATAAATCAAATGATGTTCAAGCAATTGCTGTCAAGTGTCTTGGCATTCTTGTTACTAAAGTTCAGGTCAATCAAGTGGCAGATATCTGTGCAAAACTCTGCGACCTCATTCTCAATGGCAAATCAGAGCTTCGGGACATTTATTCCATTGGACTCAAGACGATTGTAGCAGATGTATCACAAACCACAGGGGCATCCATTGCCACGGTAATCTGCACGCGACTACTGACAGGTCTGGGCAAAGAGAAAGATGCAGCTGTAAAATCTGAGACCCTTGATATTCTCACGGATCTACTGCGTCGCTTTGGCTACGACGTTGCCACGGAACATGCGACGATTATGGAGTTGCTGATGGTCCAGCTCATGGATGAATCTCCACTTGTACGCAAACGTGCGACGGCGTGTGTGGGCTCGCTGGGTGTTATGGCATCCGATATGCTAGTAAGTCGCTTGGTGGAGCACCTGATCAAGGGCATCCAGGGATCGACAGACTCGACAAACTTGCGCACGCTAATCCAGACTATTGGGACGCTGTCGCGTACGGCAGGTCATCGTCTTGGAAAGTATCTGGATGCGGTAATACGCATATTGGTACAATTCTGTGGAGATCCTGAGGATGAAGCACTGCAGAACGAAGATTCAGATGAGCTTCGTGGAAACTGTTTTCAGGCTTTTGAGGCGTTCTTGATCCGATGCCACAACGATATTGCGCCTCATGTGGAGGCTATCCTCAAGCTTGCGATGCAGTTTATTTCATATGACCCCAACTACAATTACATTGACTCGGCTGACGAAGATGAAAATATGGATGAGGAAAATGAGGAATACAGCGACGAGGAAGGTGATTATAGCGATGACGACGACACTAGCTGGAAAGTTCGTCGTGCTAGTCTTCGCGTTCTAACAGCAATTATCACGACGAGACCAGAACTTTTGGAGCAGTTGTACATTCAGTGCGCTCCGCGTTTAATTTTGCGCTTCAAAGAGAGAGAAGAAAACGTACGGATTGACGTATTTGGCGTTTTTGCAGAACTTCTTCGCGCTACTCGCAAGACACTTCCGAGCTCAAGTGAAACAATTCCTCTCCACCACTCGCCCAAAACTAATGCATGCATTGTCCAGCTGGAACAGCACCTGAATGCAATTATTCTTGGAGCGAACAAGCAGTTTGGAATAAAGGCTTCAGTTCCGTCGCGTTGTGCGGTGGTTGCGATGCTGAGTGAGTTGGCGGTGGTAGAGCATGGAAAGTTGGGAGATTACATTGGTCATTTGATGCCGAATCTTCTCAATGCAGTCGAGGACAAGCACTCCGACTTGAAGTTGGAAGCGCTTTTGTTTCTTCGGTTGCTTGTGGATACCCACAATGTGGAGTCATTCCAACCGCACATTGATTCTGTCGTTAAAGTTGCAGTGCAGTGTGCGAAGGGAGATTGGTACAAAACGGTGGCGAAAGCGCTTGGATTGATTGAATCTCTTGTCCGTATTATCCGCTCGGACAGTGGAGACTGCACTTACAAATCGTACGCTGTACCTCTCTTTGATGCGGTGTTGCCTAGTTTGAAGGTCCATGACATCGACCAAGAAATCAAAGAGGCTGCAATTAGCACTATCGGCGAGATTGTTGCTACTCTGGGTACGTACATATTATTGATGGAGTTACATATGCATGGAAGTAATGAGTGTTGTAACTTTGACAGGTAATGAGCTTGGTCCTCGGGTGGGTGAAGTGTACCCCTTATTAATGGAGCGTCTCAACAACGAAATTACGCGCATTCAAAGCATCAAGGCTATCGGAGTCATTGCTCGCTCAAAGCTTGACTTGGATATGTCTCCGATCCTCGTAGAGTGCACCCAGACTCTAGCCCAGCTGCTTCGTCAGCAGTCACGCATATTAAAGCAGGCAACATTGGCTACTCTTAACGATCTGGTTGTTCACAAGGGTACAAAAATGTCGGAGACGCTTCATCATGACATAGTGCTTGAAGCTTCACTTCTTCTTGTGGACATAGATCTACAGCTGTGCCGTATGAGCATCACATTGGTATCAAACTCTCTTCGCGTTTGCCCGCATGTTGCGTCGACGGATGCTTTGCTTCAGAACGCCCAAGTAAAGGCACTGGAACTGTGCCATAGCTCTATGCTCCAGGGCCCCACTTTGGATGCCTTAAAGGGCTTTTTTGCGCAGTTGACACAACTGAATTCACCAGATAGTAGTTTTATGGAGCTTTTTAAGGCGTTGATGGCTACACCTTCTGAAGAGTCAAAGCACTCTATGCTGAATATCGCGAGGTGTGTCGCTGATGCATGTGTGGCTACGACGGAACAAAACCGTAAGTTGGCTTTTGCAAAGTTTGTAGATGACATTACACAAAGCGAGTTTGAAAAGAACAAAGTGTTGGCGCTTTACTGCCTGGGAGAGTTCGGCCGTAAGCTTAAACTTGCTGGTTATACTGACGTGAAAAATATCCTTCTCGACTCCTTCACCAATGCTGGTGAAGAAGTAAAGGCAGCAGCTGCGTATTCGCTCGGTAGTATCTGCGTTGGCAATATGGAAGAATATCTGGACACCATTATCGTAAAGTTGGAACTTGGAGAGAATTCGTATCTGTTGTTGACGTCATTGCGCGAGGTGATTTCAGATCATGCAGCAAAACCTCACCATGGTTTTGCGATGTATGTGGACCGCGTGCTTCCGGTTCTACAGAAAATGAGTGCTCGTGAGGAGGAAGGGGTGCGAAACATGGTTGGTGAGTGCATGGGAAAGCTTGTTGTGACGAACAGTGCAAAGCTTATGTCGATTGTGGTGGAACTGTGTGGATCTTCGAACGTATGGTCACGTTGGACCTCCTTAACGAGTCTTAAGTACGCAATGACGACAAATGCCCAGAAACCAGCAGTCGATGCGATCTTCGCTCATATCGACCCTTTCTTGGCTGCACTTGAAGACGAAGACTTGCATGTGCGTCGTGCCGCACTGCTGATGCTCAATACGGCTGCTCACCACCATGCTCACTATTTAGTGCCATACGTTCGCGAACGGATTTTCCACATGCTCCTGAAAACGACTGAAATCAAGCTGGAGCGTGTGGTGGACCTTGGTCCGTTCAAACACAAAGTGGATGATGGCCTCCCTCTTCGAAAAGCTGCATATTCGTGTGTGGACACATTAATCCAGATGCTGCCTCAGCAGCTTGATATCACTTTGTTCTTTGACCAACTCAAGCGAGGTCTTGGAGACCAGGACGACATCCAGATGCTCAGTCACCAGATCTTGATCAAGATCTGCAATGTGCAGCCTGGCAGTATTGTCAGCGCACTAGACGCGTTAGTGGAGCCGTTAGAGAAGACTATTAACAAAAAAGTTAAGGAAGACCAGGTTGGACCCGAAGTCGAACGTGTCAAGGATCTCATCCGTAGCGCGTTGCGTGCACTCGATGCGATCAGCGCTGTTCGTGACGCTGACTCACATCCAAGGCTAAATACCGTGATAGAGAATGTGAAGAAGAACAAGATGCTGGGAGGGCTACTGGAGACCATTCGGAATGAGCGCACAGGCAAATGAGTCGATTTTCCAACTACGGTGACAAGGACGAGAGCGTGCCGGATTGACAATAGGGGTGGGTGGCTTCACTCAAGACCAGATTAGCAACCTTACCAGTATTGATTTGAACGATCATTGATGGATAATTTACAGTTTACCGTTTGGTCTACGCTTTCCTGTCATCTCAAAGTTTGTAAGGGTGCACTCATTTACCTGGTTCAGTGTCAAACGCTTGCTCCTGAGGTGATGAGATACAGCAGGTAAAAGAGTCATTCACGAAGATAACAATCATATCAGCGACAACTCATGAAGCAGATACTCCGAAAGAATTTCATAACATGCGATTTTCCAATCTATGTGTTATCAGTCAGCAAGGTGATCAAATATGAATAGGTAACGCGCCGTGATCGGCATTCGCCACAGCAGTTCGAAGTGTAGCAAGAATCTATGGACGATCAACCTGTCAAAGCACTTACGCTTCCGCAGGAACGACAGGTTTGTCCGCCAACTTGAGCTGCTTGCGCACACGCATCTTGAAGTCCGAAATCTCACCTTGGTACACTTTTATAGATTGGTTCTCCACAAGCCAAATCTCCTTGGCAACCTGCGAAATCAATCGCATGTCGTGACTTACAAGCAGCATACCACCCTCAAAGTTGTTGATGGCACGCGCTAACGCATCGATCGATTCCATATCCAAGTGGTTCGTAGGTTCATCCAACAGCAGCATGTGTGCGTTTTGTTGGGCCATGTACGCAAACACGACGCGACTTTTCTGCCCGTCAGATAGCTGACCCATAACCTGCGTCTGCACGTCACCCGTGATACCATAACGTCCCAGATAACTGCGCACCTCCTCGACGGACTTTGTCTGGAAAAGTGACCGAAAGTACTCAAGTGGTGTCTTAGTCAGGTCTAAGATATCGACGAAGTGCTGGCTGAAACGCGCGATACGCAGCTTGCTGTGTGGCCGAACGTTGCCTGCCACAGGCACAAGATCTCCCGTTATCAACTTTAATAGTGTCGTCTTACCTGTACCGTTGGCACCAACGAGGGCGACACGCGAGTCCAAGTCCAAGCCCATCTCCACGCCAGAGTAAAGCAGAGGACAGTTTGGGTAGCCAAATGATACATTCTGAAACATTAGCACTGGAGGTGGCAGTGGCTCTGGATTGGGAAACTTAAAGTCACCGATTGATTCATGCTCAACCTTCTCCGTCAGACCGTCACGCACCATCTTGGCAAGTGTCTTCTCTTTACTCTGCGCCTGACGAGCAAGCTTTGCAGAACCGTGACCAAACTTGGCAATATACTCCTTCATGTGTTTGATCTGGTCCTGCTCCCAGTTGTAACGCTTCATCTGGTTTTCCTCCTTTTCCGCCTTCGTACGCACGTACGTATCGTAATTGCCAGCGTAGTACTCGAGCTTCTTATTCGTGAGGTCAATAATAGTCGTGCAGACCTCATTCATGAATTCCTGCGAGTGCGAGATCATGAGCAAAATCTTCTTCCACTTGGATAAGTAATCCTCAAGCCAAACAACGGCCTCCATGTCCAAGTGGTTAGTAGGTTCATCTAGCAGCAGCAATGTCGGCTGGATAAACAAAGCACGAGCTAAAGCGATACGCATACGCCAACCTCCTGAGAACTCCTTGGTCTTCTTTTCCATCATGGCGTCTGAAAACGTTAAGCCTGAGAGAATCTGGCGTGCACGGACCTCGGCCGTTGCCGCGTCCATTTCGTCAAGACGCTCATATAAGTCCGTTAGACGGTCTGAAATGGCTTCACTCTCTTCCTCACTGATTGACTCATCAGTCATTTGCTCCGACAGTTCATCCGCTTCGGCTTGAAGTTTATTACGTTCTTCGTCTACAGATAAAACTGCTTCCAGTGCCGTCATCTCACTTGCTTCAATTTCATGTTTTAAATGATAAATGTCGATACTTTCTGGGATAGGAATACCACGTGCACCCAATACATTCATAAAGGTCGATTTACCTGAACCATTGCGACCAATGAGACCATATCGACGGCCATAATTCAGTGAAATATCGCAATCTTCCATCAAGACTTTTCCAAAGTATGTAATACTAAAGTTAAGCACATTAATATCTTTAAAATTCTTATGTACAGAGCGTACATTATGTGAACAAGTAGCAATAATACCATCTTCAGCAAGACGATCAGCATGCGACATGTTTCCCAATGCTTCAGCTTTTTCAACTGCTTTTTTCTCCTCAGCTGCTTTCTTACGTGATTCTTTCTTACCCTTACGCTCTTTCTTCACACGTGGTTCTTTCTTCTCACGGACCATGATTGATATACTGACGACTGAGTGACTAACTGATCAATTGACTGTCGAAACTCCTGTCTATGATGTATATATGAGTATGTGTGAAGGTCTGAAGATTGAATAAAGATTCGAATGAATAAGACGAAAGTGAGCCAACCAAGCTAAAGAATGCAGAGGTCAGGATATAAAACCTTATGATAGTGAAACCTTATCAAATACAAGAGATAATACTTAAATGGCTTTGTTTGCTGTTATAATACATATCCTACTGAAATCGTTAGGCTTTTTGTTTTAAATTTAATTTGAGAAACGATTGGCTGTCTAAGCTTTGCCTAGTGTATCCATGTTCGTCCACTTCACTTTCGCGTCAGCTTGTAGTAGTAAATAGGTAGTTCGTAGTAGTAGTACATTGTATATATTCTGGGTGTAAAACCTCGTTTTCTTATTGTCCGACGGATGTACTGCTACGTCGAATATGATGCCACAGGCAGGCCGAACTCATCGGTAGTGCGCGTCGTCGTTTCCGAGTCTAAAGTGCCAGAGGGCACGGCAGGTAGTCTGTGGTGCGGTGCTGGTGCCAGGTAGGACGGCGCCTGTTCCGCTTCTTGACCGAGTGCCGCCTCCTTGCCCCACTCTTCCTCCAGATCCTCCAGCTCTGCTTCCAATTCTTCTTCGTCGACCTCATCTCCAATTCTGCAGCGCATGAAGAAGGGCATCAACAATGTATCAAGCGAGCATCAGACAAAGTTCAGCACAGCTCTGAAGCATCACTAGTTGCTAGGCTTTCATGTGCAATAACATACCCGTAGGAGCGACCCATGAGCTCTTGGATTTCGTTCATATCTTCCATCAGGTCTGCCATGTCATCTTGTACATCCTGTTTACCATATCATATATACAAAAAGTGTCAGGTTTGTTGGCAACAATGCAACAGACACCTTGAGACACCCATTTTGCAACGCACCTCCAGCTCGGAGATATTAATTTTCTGGGTCTCCGTACTCAGTTGGACAGCTGCGCTCTTCATGGCAGCAACAGTAGAGATTGTGTCCCTAGCTGTATCAACTGCAAATGCCGCCTATACATTATATCATGATTCATGATTGACGTAGCAATAACGTCACCGCTTGTTGTGTTGTATCACATGTCACACATCAATTGCTTTGCCAAACCTGCTCAATATTAAATGACTGAGCCTGCAGTTTGCCTCGCTGTGCTTCAAACATTTTCTTGTGTTTAAGCGTCTGTATCGCTCGTTGTTTGATCGTATTGACGGCAGGACCTCGTGCCTTTTTCATTTGCTCGCGATACTTGCGAAGTTCCTCATCCAATTTCTCAATCTACAACGTTAAATACTTAGCAACCACGGTATTGTTACATGTATTATTAATCCAAAAAGTATCGACATTCATGTGTATGAACTGACCTTTATATCCAAATCAGTCACTCGAGCACTAACTTTTCCACCAACATCAGAAACGTTAATAGGTGGCGCCTCGGGTTTCTTCTTCCCAAATATGCGATTCATTTTATTCGATTGTATTCATTTATATAGGCAACAAGTATAGGCTGACAAAATAGTAGTCATTGGTACAGAAATATAGTACCCTTTTTACGATAGTACTTATTGAGATAGTACTTTGTTAGGATAGTACTTTGTTACGTAGTATGAAAAAGTATTACTTGTCGAGTTACCTTGTTGCAATCCAAATAGTATATTTCATGAAAGACAAGTACTGTCGGGTATTGCAGTATTGCAATATTGCAATATTGCAATACAATGAATAATTTAGTTTTATCCAACTACAAAAGATTGTCGCAAATTCGAGCCATTTGAGGAGAAGACGCTGGAATATTCCGACGCAATGGGCTTGCTGAGTATTCTTAAGAAAGTCAAGGAGAAGGAAAAAGAGATTCGTGTTCTCATGTTGTACGTCTCAGCGTTATTGTCATCGTTTCTCTTTTCCAATGCAAAATGAATCGATACATTTGCTAGAGTGATGTGTTTACGGACATTCGATGCGTCTTCGTAGAGGTCTGGACAACGCCGGCAAGACGACAATCCTGAAGAAATATATGGGTCAAGACATTACAGAGATTTCTCCTACTTTGGGCTTTGATATCCAGACTCTTGAGTACAAGGAGTGAGTACAGCTTACTATTTCGCTAAACACGTAAAAGACTCCTCACTCAGTCATCTCATGTTGTCGATTACCATCGCTTTTTAGCTTCAAGTTGAATGTGTGGGACGTCGGTGGTCAGCAGACAATTCGGTCGTATTGGCGAAACTACTTTGAGCAGGTTTGAGTATGCTTTAAACGTCTGGCTGAGTGTTTATGGCAGATCTTACAGTGTGTGGCTCATAGACGGATGGCCTCGTATGGGTAGTAGACAGCGCCGATCGACGAAGACTTGAGGATTGCAAGCGTGAACTTGAAAATTTGTTGTCTCAAGAGGTGTGTTTTGAATTGCTCATCATCTGCACTGGAATAATTTGATGCTAACTATTCCTAATGGATTCATTGTGGCTTTTTCAAGTAGAAACTAGCTGGTGCAACGGTTCTCATCTTTGCCAACAAACAAGATTTGCCTGGTGCTCTCTCTTCTGCAGCAATTGCAGACGCATTAGGTCTACACTCAGCTCAGTTTTCTAGTCGACATTGGAGTATCATTTCCTGCAGCGCCGTTACTGGTGACGGTCTCGTTGACGGCATTGATTGGCTTGTCGGTGACATTGCTAGCCGCATATTTCTTATGGAGTAATGAGTTATTCGAGGCAATTGAAAGCGGGAGCATTTGCAACAAGCACTAATAAGAGTTAGTAATATGAGTAATTAGGTCTGATAAAGCCCCATCTAATCCCGACTCCTTCTAATGAACAAATTGACAAACGCTATGAAACATATTCAATCCACTTCATGTTATTAATTCACAAAGGTTTTTTGTGTGTGTCAATAATATAGACCAGAACTAATCAACAAAAAATCACGAATTCTTCCTACAAAGAGCAGACGAGAGAATGAGCTCTAGAGCAGAGAGGATTGAACCAAAAGCCAGCGTAGAATTAGCATTTGATATGAGCATTCGCTTGTGGAGAATGGAAGTAGCTCTTGCTGTGCGAAATCTCTTGTCTTTTGGACGCGCGTATGAAGTTCATTACTCACTCCCACGTCATCCCGTGGAAAATCTAGAGCTTACGACACATTTTGGTCTTTCGGTGACTGCTACAATGAATTCACATGTATTTCAAGTGGAAAAGGTCGCATCACCTCAATATTCAATGGAATTTCTCGATAAACTAGCAGGTCGATCGTTAACAAACACCCCTATCTGTACTGTTGAAGCGGACGACTATTTAGTTGGAATCGCTACAGAAGATCTCCTCTTGTGTCCACGAAAACTAAAGCAGCTTCATAAAGATGTTGCTGCTCTTGGTAATCAAGTTACGATCAAACAGGAACATGGTAAATTGTCATGGAGGACCGTCGTCTTACGTTTTGTACGTCTAGGGACGTCAGTAAAGGCAGATTCAAGACAAGTTCGTACTCCCGGACGTATTCTACGTTTATTTGATGAAATGACTACCCATTACCTAAATTTAGCCAAACGGTACGACGAGTTGATCAAACAGGACCGAGTAGCAGTACAACGACTGCACTCAGCAAAAAAATTGCTGATGTACGTGAAGGTTATGACGGGTGATACAAAAAACACTTTGATGCAGGATAGAACGTTTCAATTTACGGACAGGTTTCGGAAATGGTATGCTGCAATTACCAATAATGAAACTGAAGAGGCTCGCAATGTAAATAAGCATGCTGTCATGACCAATGAGCTGACGCAGCAGGTGAGAGGTACGGCAATTCTATTTAGTCCAGCTCAACGTCAACATGATTCGTACAACGGAAACTCCAGTACCCGATCAATCTTACGCCAGAATAGCTCGCGATCATCCTCATCGGGTGTATTAGCTGATGTCTCGAATAAACGTGTGACATTTGCTATGGATAGAACACCTGAGCAGATTGCTACTGCTAAAGAAATCGTGAAGTCTACACAGGGATCAGCTTTGATCCCTGCCACTCCACTTCTTCAAAAGCAATCAAACGAAGATAACACATCTATCAAAACAAGGACCTTTGGTGTGGATGAGGGTCGATCGTATCTGATGGCTCTGATTGGTCCTAATGTCGACCTTGTGTCATCGCTTCAAGAACTAACAACTGCTGTTCAGACTGTGTCCTCGCTTGTCATGAACAAGGAACTCATATTGGCTACAGGCCTTAAGGTGAGTTTTAATATGCTTTTGTTAATGGTGATGGTAACTGATGGGTGCTTTGCTCAGCTTCGATGCGAGGTGCAGTTGAGTGGACCGAATCAACACAGTGCCCATGTCCGGCTAGGACATTTGTCATTCGCCTGCACTGCTACAATCGATCGAGATGCCACCGTTGGCGCACTATCGCGGCTAACCCGAGCAATAAGCGAACACCGGCGACTATATGGTGACATGCTGGTGTACTTGAAAGGTCAATTTGGTTTTTGTACAGCTAACAATTCTCGAAAAGTGAAGGACGCAGCTTTTAACTACCTCATCAAAAAAAGGATAGTGCGGGTAAGTTTGCTTTACTTTTGCATGACATTGGTCAATGACGTTATACAACTAATGCGGATTGCTGTCGACAGCTTCTTGAGAAGCCAAGTGGAGACCCCGACAATGTCGTGTATGATGTTGTGGCTCTAATCCAAGAATTTCCGCTCATACATAGACGTGGTTCATCCCTCCCTGGTACAAAAGGCGAAGCAGTCGATGCACTCATGATATTCTTGATGGAATTAGTTGACCAGTACGAAGAAAATCTGAATCGCGACCGCGTTAAACAGATCAAGGCTGAAGTCGTAGCAAGCACGGATGTGAGAGAAGGTGCTGAGGCTGACGCAAAACGCACATGTGATTTCAATGAGATGGACTACGTATGCGAACGCCGTGAAAATAATAACACTGACAAGAGAGTCGCAGAGTTAAAGTCGATGGGTATTCTGCGCAAGCGACGTTATGCACCGGATGTAGATGTTTGTGAAGACGAGCGCGGGGCTGCCCGTCCTCGCTTATCGTATCCCGCCCCTGAACGACAACCACTTGTACGATCTGACAAGCAACTTTCTGAGCGAGGAGGTGACGATGCGTCTGCTGCGAATGTAAAAAACCTGTTTGTTGAGGATCGAAGCGGATCAAATCGCGACCGTGATACACCTTGTCGCTCTGAAGATGAAGTAGCAAAGGCGAAGTCGGACGTGTATCAGGGGCTGTTAATGCTCCTATTTCGAGACCGAGATAAGGTTGTGGAAACTGTAAAGGCAATCACTTGGGATATAAGCGCGAAGTCTGAACTTATTGAGCTGATGCCCAGTTTTACGGTAGGCTGTGCACTTGCGCTGGGTTGGTGTATGATTGGATCTAACATCAGTGTGGCATGTGCACTGCGCTAACTTCCTTTAGATTTGCCGGACCACTACAACGAAGAGCAACGGACTGATTTGTTGGGAGCTTACTGCGTCAGAGAGCGTGGTTGAGGCCTGTGGAGAAGGACCGTCTGTTGAAATTGCAAAAGATAAGGCAGTTTTGAGTTTGGTATATATGCTAGATGGAATCATCCAGACGTGGAAGGCGTTGCTTTCTACGTATATTGAGCGTCTAGCTCGAACACCGACAACATTGATGGCAGGAAACGAGACACAAGCCAAAAATCACGACAAGGTAATGATCAGCATTTAATGTTCGACAAATTGGCGCAAGGTTGACCGGTGAACTGATTGTTCTTACTTCACTTCTGCAACATTAGGTGTCGACGTCGGAAAAGCTTGTCCCACCCATGTTCATGTATTTTATTAAAGTCCGCGATACGCTAGCAATTTCAACTGCTTGTCTAAATGCAAAAGATGCTAAGCGTTCTGCTAACGAAAGATGGCGTGACATTCTGGAATCGCTGAAGAAAATGAGCTCAGCTTCATCATGCTTGTCGAACGGAACCAAAAATACAGCACATACGGGTGCGGTATCTCAGTCTGGAGCTTCGACAGTCACTCCAGTGAAAAAGGCCAATCTTATTTTGTGCAGCGACGACGAGATGGACAATGATGATGAGGATGACTACGATAACTACTCGGATAGAGCGTCTGATGAGGATGACTGGGATCCATCAGCCATTAAGGCAGCTCCAGATGCCAATGCCGCGGCAGAACTGAAAGCTTTCGAAAGTGAGCTGGAAAAGGAGTATTCTGAGCAGTCTGAAAGCTGTCTCTCCGACGATGCAAGATTCCGCGCCATGATTCGAAGCCTGTTCACTCCAACAGATGAGCTATGTGCTGGAATCAACAGGCTTCGAGCTTCGCTGAAGTATCGGGGAGCCGAACACAGCCGAATTGTTCCCAATGTAACAGCGAATATTAAGATGGAGCGGCTTCAGGAAGGTATTTTCGAAGTTTTCGTCGATGTCAACGACGTTATTCGCTTCAGCGCGTCGGAGAAAGCGAAGTCTGATGCTTGTAATGCTGCTGTTGATGGTGTGCTGAACAAGTTGAACAGGATTCGATCGACCTGGGCGCAACTTCTCCATTTTCTAGACGTAAAGTCTTTGTCTTATGTCTCGCCTATTGACTCGTTTCGGGACCTCAAGCTATCCGGCATCGCCAGTGTTCGTAATTGCTTTGCATATTCTGAAGAACCGATACTTGGCTTTACTAACTTCAATCTCATGTGTTGTTCGCTCTTCCATCAGATTACAACTACAGTAGAAGAGCCACCTCGAACACCATCTGCAAATGCAGATGTCTCCTGTGTTGTACGAGTAGATAATTATGTCTTGTGCCGAGCAACATGGAAAACAGAAGGGGAGGCCCGCCGCTTGGCCGAGTGGAAGGCTGCACAATTTTTGATTGATTTGATTGACTGCGGGCTTGACTCGAAACCAATCAATGAAGAAGATACAAAGATGGAGATTGATGGCGAAGTATCAAGCGTCAAAAAATCCATTGCTTGGTCATGTCTGATTCGAATCCAGGATGCATCTGATGCTAACAGCCTCCACGAGTTTCGGGTGGATGCATTTTGGTGCCATACCCGCAATGGAATGGTGCCCAAACACTTTCCAGATAGCCGCAGTATCGTAGTGACACAGCGTGGAGTTGTGGTAATGGAACGAATAGAGACCGAGGTTCGTAATCTTCACGATTCAGCAATGGCATTTTTTTGCTTAGAATCTGCGTATGATCACTGGAAGTTTGTGCGACAATTAGTTCGTTATTCCGACAAAAGAAAGCGCAATTCACGTGTGCTTGCGCTGTTCATATCACCCCAGTGTCCGTACAACATGTACCTGATTCCACCAGGGGCATCCATCAATAGTGAACAAAACTCGTATTGGCCGGAAAAGGCGTTGCCTCGCTTTGGAATTGATCGTAAGAGTGTGGTTGGATTTTTGACGAAAAAGAGAATTGGCTAAGTCACGTCTTCTACTTCTACGAGCAGAGGATAGATAATTCAAATGGGTTGCATTGGTTTTGGAAGTGCAAGTATCATGGGTGGTGGTGATACGTACACAGGTTGAAGCAAGTTGCACCATTACCGTTACTTATCCTTCAGGGTATTATCGATATATGCTCCCATTAGACAGACCCTGTGCTTTAGTGTATGGCTCATATTCGCGTTATGGTTTTCACATGGATGCTTGTGTCAAAAGCTGCCAATTGTTCTGCCGTGTGGTCAAGAACCAAGTCGATTGAGCACGTCGTACATTCAACAACAGTGCATATAACAAGTCAGACTCAGCAAACACCACAACTTGATCGTCTTGAGCCAGCACGCAGTAGATTGCGTACAACAATTGTCACGTGAGCTCATTTTTGTGCTATCCTTCTCCTGCAAGAGGGAGTAAAAGCAACTGAAGAAATACATTTGTTATATTTTTAGAGACGTCGCACGTAGTTCAAGGCACGACTTTAAGGATCACTTACACCAGTTGCGAGAAACTTAACACAAAGCACTCATTTGCTAAGCGACAGAAGTAACAAGAGTGATTCACTCTTCCTCACAAGTCTTTGCAACGCTATTTCTGATGGCACCACCACACCACATTGCTGTCATTGAGCTTGTCACCTTGAAGCTACTGTTTATTTTTGACCACTGAACTACTTTGGCGCCAATATAGCGGCAAATGGCTCTAATTGGTAAAACAGTCTGAAAACAGTTGGAGTGACTAAATGGCTACATCTCAACTCATCCAACGCACAGCGGCGTTTGTGGAGCAGCAGCTGAAGAACAACGATGCTTCGCATGATTGGCAACATATTGAGCGCGTCTGGAAAATGGCAAAGACTCTGGCGAAGGAGGAGGTGGGTGTCAGTAGAGCTGCGTTCGGAGTTCTTGGCTCAAGCTGATGAAACTTTGTGTACGAATAGGGTGTGCCTGAGGAGAACATGGAGATCGTGGATCTTGCAGCGCTCCTGCACGATATCGACGACTGGAAATACCAGAATGATAAAGACAGACCCACAAAGCGGGCAGTGGCATTTATGCGGTCCGAGAATGTACCAATGGAGAAGATCAAAAGTGTGATGGACATTGTTGACAGCATGGGGTTCAAAGAAGAACTAGCAGGAAAAAGCGAGGTATGCTGACTGCCTGGAATCGGTATGATGACCACTACTGACGCTGATATTTACTGTCTAATTTGTCAGCGATCGTATTCGGTTGAATACGGCTGCGTCCAGGACGCCGATCGACTGGTGCATTGTTGACTATGTCAAGTAAATGCAAGAGATAATGATGTTTTCTAACGTCTTTGTTTGGGTAGGATGCGATTGGAGCTGTCGGAATTGCTCGCTGTTTCACGTACGGAGGTCACAAGCTACGGCCGCTCTATGAGTCGAACGTACCTCCAGTTGATAGCATGACTAAGGAGCAGTACATGGACTCAAACCGGCCCAATACTACCATCAACCATTTCTACGAGGTACACTACTGCTCTCAAAAATGTGCAAGACAGTTTGATTCTCACAGCTTGTGATGTTCTTATGACGGGGCAATGAAATATTGTACATTGACCAGAAACTACTGAAACTTTGTGGCATGATGAAGACAAACGCAGGAAAGCGTTTGGCCGATGAGCGTCACGCTTTTATGGAGACATTTCTAAACCAGTTCCATATGGAAATTAGCGGCAGAGGATGAATCCATTAACACATTTATACGACTATCATATATGCACGATAAGCTATGACGTCATTTGCTGTTCTTCGTGACATGTGTGATTGGCAGGCATGTGCATTCGTCTCTTGATCGATAGTCATCTCTCACATTTTAACGTGTAGCTGCCTCGCTTTTATCCAGGAGGCCAGCCAAGCTTGCGTCCACCAAGAACGTGCAAATGTAGATGGAATACAGATTGACAGCCGTCCTCTCCATCGTTAATGACGATTCGAAAACCCTTCTCCAGCATCTGCTGCTTTGCAACCACCTTGGCGGTGTACAGTAGGTGGCCAAGGATTGTTTTGTGGCGCTCCTCCGCGTGCGCAAGTTGAGTGAGACCATCGCGTGTCTTGGGAATGATCAGGATATGTACAGGCGCCTGTGGATTTATGTCATGAAAAGCTAAACATTGTTCGTCCTCGTACGCGATTTTTACCGGGATTTGTCCGTTGATGATTTTATCGAAAATGGTTTTATTATCAGCAGACGAAGCAGCACACGAGACAGCAGCAATATCGGCCTTGAGGCGTTCATCCGAACTCATGGCTCGAAGTGCAAAGGGGGCAAGCGAGTGACGAAACGAAAACGACTTTGACACGAGGAAACTGCAGCGAAGAGCTTTAGTTATGAGCATGTCAAATAAGAGACTTATTAGGTATCAAAAAATAGGTACAAAAGATTCGACTAAAATGAGTGCAAGTTTGAATGCTCCTTGAAGTTCGACCCAATTATATAGGATCTTGTCAGCTGATTTGGTCCGAACACAGGGTTTTTGTGCTTTTATTGACGACTCAGTGTAAGTCTGATATACCTGTCAAATCCGATAAAAGCACCTCATCGTTTGCGCACCACACATTATTGTAACGCAACTCTCTTACAAGTTTCTTCAAGTAGTTTGAAATCTATCTTGTCTTTACTATGGACAGCAGTGACGAGACTGTTGAGCACGGAAAGCAACAGGAAGAAAAGATGATGGAGACAATATTTAGTGTATTAGTAGTACCGCCTTGTGATAAAACTAAGGAACCCATACGTTTAGAAAACGTGAGTCCTTTGGATACGGTAATGTCTTTGCGTCAGCTTATTGCTGAAATTCCAATACTTGCGTGTTATACGTGTTATCATTTGGAAGTGAAAAGCCTTATGGATAATACATGGCAAATACTTAATGACTATGTAGAACTTGGTGAGTATGAGGCTGTGCGTGATGGCGTTACGCTGCGTTTAGTGCTGGACAAGTATGATGCTCGTAAAGTGCGTGCTCACGTGCGTCGCTTCCGTGATGTCAATAGCAATCCACCGATTCCCCAGGCATTAAGTGAAGAATTCGACTCTCAATTGAATGTTGCTGACGAGATCGAGGAGCCGACGAAGGAAAAGGAGACGGATGAGGAGAAACTCAAGGAGATTTCCGAGCAGCAGCTTAAGCGATTGAGAGAGATTCATCATAAGCTCGAGGGAATTGAAGTGCCGGTTGTACCCAACCTTGCTGAGTTTTACTCCTTTTCAGGAACTAATCCTGGTGCACAGGAAGAAAACCAAGTGGAAGTATCTACTAAGAGCAAAGACCAGAAAAAGAAAAAAGGGAAAAAAATACAGCAAAAGAAGCAGCAGATGGAAGCAAACGAGCTGAAAGACAAGAAACAAGAACCGGACGCTACACTTCCTGTTTGTGTGAAAAGCATCGTGTTTTCGGGCTACAATCCTCCCCCAGGTCCACGTAAGCTGGCGGGTGATCTGCTCTATCTGGAGGTAGTTGTCGCTGGCGATAACACGCGCTACCACATTACAGCACATGTCAACGGCTTCTTCGTGAACCGCTCCACGGCCACCAAATTTGACCCGCGCCCGCACAAGACGTCTGCGAGCCATGCGCACCTCTTGGTGGATGTATTGAGCACAGTGTCGCCAAAGTTTAGAGAGTCGTACGGTGCACTCCTTGCCAAGGCTGCTTCTCTAGCTAAAGAAGGGCTTTCTTCGATCGAATGGATAGTAGCTGCGGGCTCCAACTTGGGTGGCAAGTTGCCGTGGAACACGCCTGTTTCCTCAACGGGGAACACACGTTCGACCTTAACCGCGCTGAGGATGAAATTTGCGCATCGTACGGTATGGACGAACGTGGTGTGTTGCGTGATTGGAATGAAGAGTACCAATGCTGCCGCGAGTTGCCAACCGATTCACTCAAGGAGGAAATTGTGCGCGCTCGTGTAATGTACAAGATCGTGACGGAGTTCGCCGAAGCTGCGACACAGGGCGCGGTGGCTATCGTTGAGGGAAACATTCCTCCTATGAACCCCATGGACGACAAGAGTACACACGTCTACGTTTTTAACAACATTTTTTTCTCCGTGTCCATTGACGGCATGTCCATAAAGGATGCAGCTGGTGGTGAGGAGAATGCCTACTCGGCTGCAAACCGTGACTTACAGGGTGTGAAGGCATTTAACGAGGCGGATGTGCGGGGTCTGCACACGCTAGCCACAACGGTTGTGGATTATCTTGGTGTCCGCGTTATCGCCCAAAGCCTTATACCGGGCATCCTTATGGGAGACGCTGCCTCCAAGCTTGTGTACGGCTCCGTCGATCACGGAAAGACTATTGCAGCAAGTAGCAAGATGCACAAGCTAATGCTTGAGGCAGGCGCAAAGTTGCACATCGCAGAGCGTAGCATTATGCCGCTCGGCAAGAGTGAAGATGATCTGGCTGCTGAGAAGAAGCAAGAGGCTATTGGTGTGCTTCCTGCCAACGGCGATGAAGCAGGCACCGATGTCGCAACTATTTGTAGCGCAGTTGAGGCTAAAGGAATTCAGGGCTCTGACGGTCGTCTTTATGTTCTGGACCTGGTCCGCATTACCCCAAAGGATTGGACATTTTACAAAAATCAGACAGGTGTTAAGAACACAGAGGAGAAGGCAACCATTGCAGCTGAAGTAGACGGGCTGTGCTTTACGCGTAATGATGAGGGTTATGCTGCTTTGTTACGCCCAGAACTGGTCCATCTGTACTCGCTGTGGAAGCAGAACCAAGCTCGCCGCGCCAATCGCGAGGCTCGCAAGGCGGCAAAGGGGGACGCAGATAAGGAGAAAGAGGGAGATAGTGCCAATGTTGACTCTGAAAAGAAGGATGACTCTACACTTGAGAAAGAAGAAACGGAGAAGAGTGAGCATAAAGAGGGGGATGAGGAGGAAGAAGAAATTCCTCCGGTACTACTAAACCCGAATGTCTTCATGGAATACACTGCTTCAACTGATCTAGAACAGCTTAAAACTGATGAGACGGCTGCAAAAGATGCCGCGGAGTACCTGCAAAAAATTGTTATACCGGCCTTTGTGGCTGACGTTCGGCGTGGTGCAATTGCCCCCGCTGATGGCTATTCCCTCACACACTTGCTGCACTCCTGCGGTATTAACATGCGCTACCTAGGCCGTCTGGCATCACTTGCCAAGAAGCTTGAGGCAATTAGCGGTATTTCTAAGTATTTGCTCGAGTTGGTTGAAGTGGAAATGATCTCGCGCGTAGCTAAGCACATCTTGGCCGACGTCTTGAACTCCAATGACTCTATCCGTGCTGCCCCTGGACCGGCTATTGTGAAGCTCCTCAATGGCATTCTCGGATCTGCTTTAGGAAACAAGAATGTCTTGGAGACAAATGCTGATGATACAACGACTTCTTCATTGGATGCTGAGTCGCTTTGGGCGCGCATTGACAACGAGGTTAAGGCCCGATTCGACTATAAGTTGTCTATTTGGGGTCCTGGCCGCGACGAGTCTAGCGGTGAGGGTGCCGCATTCCCTACTAGCCGAATGAACAAGACAGTCATGCTGCGACGTCTGTGCCAGCGTCTGGGCCTACGTGTGGAAAGCCGTAACTACAAATTTTCGTCATCTACGCCAATTAGCCTGGATGACATCACTGGCGTTGTGCCTGTTGTAAAGACGTCATTGCCTGCCCACCCATTAGCACAGGCTAAGAAGCTCCTAGAGCGTGGACGCTTGCACTTGAGTCAGGGTGCCCTTTCCAGTGCGTACGAGTTTCTTCAGGAAGCATCATCCCTGCTGTTTCAGGTATGTGGTGCAGCCCATGAGGATGCAGCTATCTGCAGCTCATCACTCGCTACTGTTTTTTACCACGCTGGCGACATTTCTGGTGCTATCGCTCAGCAGCAGCGAGCCTTGGCTCTGTATACACAGCTCCAGGGTGCTGACTACCATGACACCGCATACGCGCATGCAAACTTGGCGCTGTTCCTGCACGCAAACGCCCAAACGGACCTGGCAGTGCCGCACATCCGCCGCGCCATTTACCTGTTGGAGTTCTGCTGTGGTCCTCATTTTCCGGAGATTGGTTCGCTGTATTTCAAGATGGGTATGATGTGTCAGGACGTCGGGCAGATTTCACTCGCTCTGATGTGCCACCGCGAGTCTCTTCGTCGCGGTGAGTTTGATCGCAACCAGGCGGCTAACACGCTTCACCAAATGGCCGTGGCATGCAGCCTTGCTGGCGGCTACCGCGAGGCTCTTGCCTACGAGAAAAAGGTGTACTTGCTTTTTAAAGAGGCATTCGGTGATGACGACCCGCGCGTGATCGAGTCTGCCAAGTTTATGGCTACATTCACGGAGAAGGCTGTAGAGGGTGCTAAGGGCCGCCGGGAAGTAGATGCCGCAGCGGCGGCCGATGCCATTGCCAACCAACTGCTCGGAGAACTTGAGACGAAGACGGGAGCTGATCAAGACGCTGGGTCCCTATCCGCAGGCAAAAAGAAATTGCGGAAGTCCAGGAGCGGAGGCAAGAAGCACTAATCATGTTCATCGTGGCTGTTCGTCTGTAGAGAGAAAGCAGTTTGAGAAGATGACAGATTTATGGACAACGCTCGCATACTTGGTTTCATGTTGCTAAACCATGTCTTTTGTCTTCTGGTCAAAGTCAGTTGAGGAAAAAGCAGTGACTGGCATTTTCTTATCTTTCACTCGCCATTCGTGGATTGTGTTTCGCAATTTTGTCACGAGTAAGTCCACCTCAGCTCGCTTCATGCCCAACGCACAAGCAAATGTGACGTACGCCACGGGATACTCGTCATGATGCGCTCCAAAAGAGTTAAATATATGCCCAGCAATAGTCTTGCGGTCGAGGCATGATACTACCCTGGACCACCACTAGCTTTAAAGTCAGAAAACATATCCACCCATAATGACATGAACACTCACCTAGCGCCAGATACTCTGCGTGAAAATAGCATTGCACCAAGTATTGTCAGCCGACGCGACTTCTCTTGTCTATCTTCGACTTCCGAACAGAATGTCGCTAAAGTCAGTGCGAAAGAGATCTATGCATGCAAAACGCACAAGGGTCAGGATTATATTAACACCCTCAACACTTGGGCTTTCTGTGCCTGATGGGCCTTACCTCATTGCTGAAAACTGGTATCACGCGCTCACCCTCCTCGAATGCTAAGGCCTCAAGCTTCTCACGCATATAAGCTGCAAGGTGCTTGCGCTCTTCAAGCAGCCGCTTATACTCATTCTTCCCCTACAAACAACCGAATTAAGCATGACTGAACATTTCACGCATGTTACAGAGACAGCAATTGGTTTGCTTATCAATGAACGAACCATTTGAAGCATAGTGATAAAAAAGTCGAGCGTGGGGGTGGCGCTAGCACGTCCAGGGTAAAGTTTTGCTACGTTGTCAACAACTCACGAGATGCCGAGCAAACAATGGCTCCACCCACCGGCATCAAAAAGTTCTTGTCAAGACTCTGCACGACAGCATCCACCGCCCAGTGCGCATAGCCATTTCTGTCTGGTGAACGCAAGCGGACACCTGGACGCCGTACACGTTATTTATCACGTGTGCTTTTCGACAAAATAATAGCACAGCGACATATTTCGTCAGCTATCGCGCAGTCAAGCGACACATATCGCTATCTGTTACCAATTTCTCGCTTCTGGCAATGCTCAGCAATCTCCTTCACACGGTCATATGCTCGTGGAGCAAAGCAGCTCGTCGTGCTACTCACAGCCAAAATATTTTCACTCCCGTATTGATCCATTAAAGCTGCCATCCCTACCAAGTCGGTTTTCAAATATCCACCACACTTCCCATTCTCTTTCACTAGAATGTTTTGTAGCACTAGTGGTATGAGTCCAGCCGCCGAAATGGACTTGAAGCAAGATTTCTGATCAATCCGGGGCCAAATGACGTAACGCGCATTGGGTTTGAAATTCTTAAGTTGCATTAGAACAAGCATAAGAGACATACCTGTTGCGACAGGTAGCACCAGCGCTGCTTGCACTGCTCTCATTCCAGCAAGACGCAACACGTCCTTAGCTAAAGCGTTGGCCAGCTGCACCATGAGCGACAAGCCAGCAGCTTTGGGCTGCACTGCCGCCAGGTCTTCTGATCTCCCCACACCGTGCGCCAAGCCAAAATGACGACGAGCCACTAGAGAAGAAAATACACGCGCTTCGCGCTCCCCAGCTCCTACACTATCCCGGAAGTTATTGCTGTCCATAGCCGAGAATGTCCGCAACAGCATTTCCACACTGGCGTCGTCCCAGCCTTCGTCTGGGAGGCGACGCTGAGCAAAAAAACTGACTGAAGTGCCTCGAGATCCTGCTGTACGTACGTGGACGGCACTAATTGTTTCGCCAATGTTGCACTCTTAGAGTTCATTTTCAACGAAATGGAAGATAAAATTCAAATAAAACCCAAACAATCGTATGATATTGCTAAAAATGATGTATTTCATGGAACTCTGTAACTGTGGTAAGCTCGTTACATAACATGACACCATCATTAGGTGTCAGTGTGAATATTATAAATAGAATCATATTGTAGGTATATGACCTTACGAGATACGACGTTCCTTGAAGCTGGCTAGACTCCGTCTATTGGCTGATATAGGCCATTGTATTAGCCAACGCAACGGCCAACGAAGGATAGAAGAAAAATGGACGCGCGCAATGAATGGCGGTCGCCAAATATGTTAGTAGATAAGTATAGTTAACGTAAGATTAACAAGATTTAGATTGAAAAAGTCTTTGGCCACATCTAAAAAACAGTTTTCCTTTTTCATCCAACAAATGTTCCTGGTAGGCAAATTTGCTTCCTACTGCATGCTTGCGTACAAGTACCCGCTTACACTGTGTCAGTATAAGCTGACTATACTGCTGTCAGTAGAGTCAAGAGTGCGCCGTTGCAGTAACGGCAACACACGCTCCCTCGCATTTTTCTACCACATGATGGTGTTAGCAGAGACGTAGTGCTCGATAGGAAGTTCATTCAATGAATACTGTGTTGTTATTAACGTCTTACCTGCACGTTGATGATAAGCTACCTTGCTCACCACCAATCATTATAAAACATTACCAGCCAATGACCTTTCACGCTTCCCCCATTCCTGCCTTGAATCTCCGGCAGCCGTTACGAAACGACCATAAACTGTGACCTTGCGAAAGCGTACCTTTTGAAACCAATACCCACAAATCGCCTCCTCCTGATCAAGAGCATATACGCACGCATTAAATTTCTTGACTCGAATTCCAAGAAACTTGGAGACAGGCCCCAGGTCCTTAATCGAAAGTAACTCCATCGCGTTAAAAAACAATCCACACCGGCTGCCGTGGTCGCCGTTACTAGGATGTCGTCGACGTATACACCCACCACGATCAGCTCATTCTCGTCACACTTGTAATACAGGCACATTTCACTAATGCACTGCTCAAATCCTGCGTCAATAATTTTGGCTCGCAACAATTGGCTCCATAGCCGTCCAGCCTGTTTAAGCTCATAAAGACTCTTTTTTTAGCTCGAGCGCGACGTCCTTTTTGCTGTCCACTCCAAGTGCCTTGAGCTGCTCGCCTTTAATCTTCATACCACTTGGTACGTGCAAAAGATCTCCAAATGCTCCTCCTTGTCAGCCTCTACATAAACATTTGGGATGTATGAATGTTTCGCAGGCACACCCCATATTGCCGCGAGTCCCAGGATCACCTTCATCGTTGACAGGTCCACCACTGCAGCGAAGGTAAGTAAATAGTCGACACCAAATACTTGTTTATTGCAACAAGCAACGAGCCGTGCCTTGAGTTTGTTCACTGAACAACTTGCATCTGTCTTTGTCTTGTATACCCATTTGCTATGCAGCAAATTCGCAGTCGCTGGACACTTCATGACGTTCCAGACGTCGTTATCTTCAAGCGCCTGGATTACTTCCAACATTGCCTTTGCTCCAACCGTCAGCATTTGGACCGCGCATCGCCTCAGCGTGTGTTTTAGGGTCCGGCTCGTAGACTGTAGCACGATCGGTACATCGTCTTTTAATTTGTCCTCTTCATTAGTAGACAGCCTCTTGGTTCTTCCACGTGTGCCATGCGGATCGCGAGTCCACCGCTTGACTTTTGTCTTGTCTTGTTTCTTGTCGTTAACTTCTCCACCGTCACTGGGAAAGATTTTCTTTTCTTCTAGTGAACCAGCATTGTGATCTTCTGACTTAATACTGCGGTTAAGTTGCTTATCGTCCGCTTTAAAAAGCGTCTGAATGTTCATCATGTGTTGTGTCACAACGACGATCTTCTCCTTACGAAGATAAACACGATATCCCTTGGTCTAGTCGCTGCAACCAACTATCGTTCCAACTCACGCCCGATGTCCAAGTGAGTTATTCGTCAGGTCGCAACACACTGTGCACGTCAATCCAAACGCAACGATGTCACGTACTTCAGGATCTCGCTGAGTCAGCACTTCGATTGGCGACGCACAATTTTTGTTCGAGCTAGACGGGCTTCGATTAAAATGTACGCCGAGTACTCAACCGCGTCACCCCAAAATGACAGCGGGAGACCGCTCGAAAATATCATGGAGCGCGCCATGTTTAGCACAGTTCGGTGCATGCGTTCTGCCTTGCCGTTTGACGCTTGATTTTTGCCTCGCTCACTTGTCTCGCTACGCCAGCTGACTTGCATAGTAGATCTACATTCTTGTACTCTCCACCTCCATCCGTCCGATGCACATGTACCTTGCAATTAAAGCGCTTCTCAAAAAAGGCCAAGAAATGTTCAAAAAATTTTGCAGCTTGATCCTTGATACGCGCAAGAAACACGCGGCAGTAGTTGCTCTTGTGATCAACAAAATTGGCAAGGTATCAATTTCCCGATTGATCCTTCGGCGTTATCGGTCCTTCTAGATCCGAGCAGATCACACTACCAATGCGATCGATCGGTGAGTGTAAACCGGTATATTTTCTTGGGCTGTGCGTTCTTGGACTGCTTCACTTTGGCGCAAGTGATGCAAGTCATCCGCTTCCTGTATGTGAGCAGGATTCCGTATCCAGGCTCACGCGCCATCCTCTCAATAGTTTCATATGATAGGTGGCCAAAACGTTCGTGAAAATGCATTAGCGTCCCAGCATGCACACCATCATCATGTTCTTGGTTTCCAACTTCGTCGATCGCAATCATGATGGAATTAATCACTCCTTTTCCGACCTTGACGCCTTGAGTCTCAGCAACCAGCATGTTGTTGTGCATCTCCACATCAAACACGACGGCACCAGAGTAAAGCGATATAAGCACACGCTGTTCGTTATCGTAGTTAAGCCCATATCCCTTTAGCTCCAGCTTTCCATAAGACATAATATTGCGAGTAAGCGTCGGAGCATAGTAGACTTCAGTCAGGCAAATGATACTTGCCCTTCCGCAAGCCATCGCGCGAAGCAACACACTTCCGACCATCGTCAGGCAAAGCATGTTTCCATCGGCGACCAAGCACTGGTCGTCACACTTTCGTGCATTTTCGAAAACTTCTAGTTGTTGATGAGATGCCTACTGAACCCACTGTCCAGTATCCACAAGTCTTCATCGGTCTTGGCGTCTTGTACAGACAGCGTGTGATTTACAACGTCCTTGGTCTATGCCTTACTCCTCCATTTTCCCTTTTTGCCATTGTTCTTCGTCTATTTTGTCCGCTCATTACTACTAACTGACTAGATGTGTCCTACTTGGCCGCATCCATAGCACGTGCATGGATCAACAAGCGGTTTCCCTTCGGTAACGTGTGTCACGACGTCCTTGCCAAAAGAGGCAGCGCTGCGCGTGTCCATCTCCACAGTTTCGGCGAAATGAGGAAGCTCTTCAGCTTGGGCAAGGTAGTCTACCCGGCATCGTCATACTTGGCCATCAGAACTATGTGTAGCTCATTTGACGCATAGTGGACAATGTTGTCGACCATTTGCGCGTCAGCACCGCTTCACCAAATAGAGATAATGTTCGGGCCAGGTCCGCTTCGGGTCCTTTTCAGCCGTAAACAATTTCATCGACTGTGACGATCACTGCGTTTTCATCGACTGTGACGCAGTGATCGTCGTTTTGAATGTCTGGTGAAGCCGCTCCATGACGTGCGCAAGCAATTTCTTTCCAATGCGGGCTTCTAAAATCTCCTCGACCTCGTACTCTCCTTCTTCCATCTCTCTTGCCCAACTTTCCTCCGGCAACAGACATTCATCGAAGTCGACCCGATCTATTTTTTCCGTCTCTAACGCGGCCTTCGGTCGGTCGGGGAACTCTCTGACTCTCTCGAGTTTGGACAGATGTACAACTGAAATGACCTGTACTCCGTGCCTCGAGTTTCCAAGCGTGCTGCGTGCTCTCCCACCAACTCTAGAACTCTAAATGGTCCATGCCAGAGGTAGGCCAGTTTCTTGGCGTACACTTCTTTCACGAGGTCCAGATAGAGTCACACTTGCGTTCCCGGCTGGATCTTGTGGTCGACCACCCCTTCATTATGGGCTAGGATCCGAGCTTGACTGACCGCTCGTAGATTCTCATTCACCTGGGCGCTCGCCCGCTGATAGTGTTGCTGAATGTGATATCTCCATCTGCGTGGTCCAGATCCCCGACGTCGCGTATCTACCACAGGTAATGTAGCCTCGAGGGTGGTTCTAGCATCCCAACCATGGACCAGATAGAAAACGGCGTTTCCTTCCGGAATCGGTCTTGCGCGGTGTTCATCGCAAACGCTAGTCGTTCTGCATACTCATCCCAATCCTGCTGTCCGACATCCGAGACATACATCTTGATGGACCTAGTCAAGGTCTGAAACCATCCTCTCCACGGTACCTTTCGGCTGAGGTTGATAGGCCATGGTAGCCTGTTGACGCTGGCCCACCATGCGACTAAACGCTCGAAAGAAATCCGACATAAATCCTGGCTATCGATCGTGGCGGATTGCTTCGCTAGCACCAAAACGGCAAAAAATGCATTTTTCGTACCCTTCAGCTATCGTCTGGGCCGTTCGCGACGCACTAGCCTTGGCCATCACATACCCCGTGAACAAGTCGACCCAAATTAGTAGCTCGGTATTTCCTCTGTGCGACATGGGAAGAGAGGGAATTTATGATCCATCGCTATAATATGGAAAAGGTATGTTGCTTCGACATTTCCTGGAGTCTTGCCCTGCAGGGTAGGTCCTCCTTTCCCTGTCTCGCAATCCACACATGTTTCTACATACCTCTGTCCTCTCCAATGGCAGTACCGTCGGATTCGGTGATAGGTACGTTCGACCCCTTGGTGATCTCCTTCCAGACTGGCGTGGTAGTGATGCAGGACGTCAGCTTGGAGACTTTCGGGTATCACTAGTCTAGCCGTTACTTCTCGGTCGTATCCCTCGACCCTCTGATCGGGACTAAACAATGGTAGTCCCTCTTCACTTATCTCGTAGGCCCTGGCCATCTTAATGCACGAGTGAGCGGACTTCATGGACAGGTCGACCCAATCTCCCCTCAAGTATGCCTTCAAACCTCGCACCCAGTCTTCTTTCTCTTGTGCCTTCCTGATTTGATCTGTCGTAGTCGTTTTATCACACCCTCTTGCCAGATTTCTCCTGACATCTTGATGGGAGATCCAGATCGAGTAACCGCAAACACCTTGGCCGATGAACTTTGGTCCTTGGGAACTAGTAACTCTGGCAATCGATAAATTGCTTCCAAATTCGGCCATTCTCCTTCCAGTATCGACTTAATCCCTTCCTTTTGACGCAGGGCTTTGCCGGCTAAATGGTTGGCACTCTGATTCCAATCACGTTTTACATGTACGATATCTTGGGTAGGCCACGACAACAGCTTATTCAAAGCTCTTGATTGTAATGGAGACAATCCTGCGGCCTTACACTCAATATCTCCCCGCATTTGTCGTACCACCAAGTTGGAATCTCCACATGTGATCAATCGCCGTCGTTCTAGAGACTCTAACAGGTCGAAACCCAGTAGCATACCCTCATACTCGGCCTCATTTACTGTAGAGTCGATAAGGAACTTCGAGTCAGCCTTGACTATGGTCCAATTAGATAATCTCCGTACAAAAGCGCTACAGTCTCCACCTCCCTGTTTTACTCGGGCCGACCCATCAAAACTCATGACGTATAACCCTTCGTCAGGCTCCACAGTTGGTGTAGGTCGAACACTTGCCGCGCCTGTTTCTTGGGGTCAATTGACGGCAAAATTGAGGCCACACTTTCGCGAGGAATAATACTGGCTGCAAGCGTCCCCACCACTTGGTCCTCCTCACCCTTCCTGCACTTAACAATCTCCTAGTCTATTGGGACAAGAGGGCAGCCCAGTTACCAAGGTAGGAGTGGGACATCGTAAAACAAGTTTCCATTATTCGTAATAAAACCAGCACTTCTTTTTTCACCATACTGCATTTAATTCGTTGGCCTTAAGGTCCCGGCTCGTAAAAGTCACCGGCATTAGAATGCCACCATAGTCTTGCACCAACGACGCGGATATGGCCCATTCACTTGCATAAACGATAATTACTGCGTCCTTAGACGGGTCAAAGTGTCGCAAGATAGGTGCAGTGGCAATCATATTCTTGAGCATAGCTAAAGCTACTTGGGCCCTGGACCATTCCTCCTCGTCTTCTGCCTTAGCCACCACACTGTCAACCGTCCTCAACTAACATCGCCAAGCATGAAAATCCACCTCCCGTAACTCATAGAGGATCGATGCATACACTGCATTGTCTTTAATGAATCTACCTTAGTTTCGGCCCCTAAGAAAGATTTGACGAAAGCAAAAAACGATTGCATGGCTCTGAGTGTCGTTGGCAACGGTTAGGTCGACCAACGACTGGAGGTCCTTTGGGTGGGCTCTAGCCCTTGGTATAAGACCCGGTGCCCAAGGTATTCTACCTTCGATACCCCATCATCTCTTAACCGCGCTGGTCGATATATTCCAATAGTCACGCACATCTAACAACCGCTCTACCTTTTTGCACAACATGTCCCACGAGTCAGCCGGTATCAGAATATCATCTATGTAAGACCGCCGACCCAGTACCGAGAAACGCGACTTTACATCAGGCTCCCCCATCGCAATATAGTCTTTGGTCTCCTCTGTACCAGCTCCTTGAGAGATACGTAGAAAACCATACAAAGCATTATCCAAGAGTCTGATATATCTGAGGCGCATTCTTGAGTCCAAATGGCATCCGTAGCAATTCGAATAACCCCAGTGGGCAACAAATGCCGAGATCCTTCTCGCCCTTTCGGTCATGCCGGCGACCCAAAACCCACTTGCCATATCCAGGGAGCAGTTCCACAGTGCTCCGTTCAGATCCTCCAACAATTCGTTGATTAGAGGCATGGGGTAGAGCATAAGCTGGATCAAGTCATTCACCAGCCGATAATCAATACACACCCCGATATCCGCCCCATTTTTCTTCGCAATTATAGGGACGATTGGGCTGGCCCATTGCGAGGTAGAAAGCTGAATGATCTTCACAGATAATAGTCCCTTGATCAGATCTGCCAACTTTTCTTTGGACTGAGGAGCCACTGTCCGTACACGTTGTGCAATCGGCTTGGCGTTACCCACATCAATGTCACGGATAGTCTCTCAAGCAGCCGGGGGCAATGCGTCGCCCTTTCCCATGAGTAGATGACGTCTTCTCCATATAATTTGTCTCAATCGGTCCACCTCCTCTGGGGTGTTTCCGTCAGAGTCAGGAATCTGTATATCCTCTAGCTTGATACTTGTGGGTGAAGGGTCAATCTCCGGTATGATAGCCCATCCTTGGTTTACATCTTCGGCCCAGAGTTCTCCGCTTTCGAACGTGCACACTTGGTTATCCGCTTGTGGCGGCTCTACCAGCGATCCTTCACCTTCTTCCGTCTAGTCGACCTCAGGGTCATCCTGGGGTCCACCTGTCGACCTGAGGGTTAACCTGGTCGACCTGAGGGTTCTTCTTAATCGACTTTCGGCTGGAATGCCATAGTCCTTACCGGAACAAGTGCCCTTGGTCGCTGAAGTATTCTAGATGGAGTACTGTACTGTGGTGCCTCCACCAATGATCCTTCATCCTTCTCCGTCAGGTCTTCCTGATCGTCGACCTGGTCGGTGGTAGATTCATACACCAGGTTTAGCCACTCGAAATATCTTCGAGAACCCACCGACACAAAAACCTGCGCCCTTTGTACTTGGTACTTCTTCAGCCACATGCCTATCTTGGTGTCTTCGTGTAATATCAGGGGTCAGGCACTGACAATAATTACCTTCAGGAACTTCCGACTTCCTACCCCTTGGTTCACAGTCGTAATCCATTGTTCTCCCCTTGTAATCCACAACTTCCATTGGCGCGAGGTCGACCTTTTTAGAGGCACTTCCTCGTATCCTCCGGCCGGTATCTGCACGTATCGACCCAACTTCACATCTGATACCCGGTTATCATAAAGGGTCCTTCGTCCTGCTAACTGGAATCGAACCTTATCGGGAAGACAAAGTGTCCTATCCTCCAGATCCAGTCGAATACCGGCTGGGACCATGTAGTCCATGACTAAATCGCATCTTGACCCATTATTGGGCCCACCCACACGTTAAAGATGTATACCAAGTTTCCTTTCAGAGTGACCTTGATGCACGTGCGTCCTTCCGTGGTATACACGGATTCCTCGATACCAACACATTCTTGGCGCTCACTTTCGTCAATCTGGCAGCCTAACTTTTGAGCAAAGGCGACATCCAAATGGATATCTCGGCGCCAGTATCAAACAACAAGTTAGCTCGATCGTTGTTTATCTTCCCAGAGGCCTTGGCCTGTCCATACCATTTCGTAGGAGCATGGTATTTCCAATACCCCCACGACTCGCCCGGCAGTAAGTCCAACTTCATCACTGCACTTTCTCAAACGAAATCGTTAGATGCACCAAAAGAAGCAAATTGGACCCTAGGGTAACTTTCAAACTTCGATATATTTCTCATCGAGTTATCCTGAATGTCCCCTCCTCCCTTGGGTCGCTTTCTAACATATGCAAAAATGCAACAATTAGAACGATCCGCTCGTAACAGATTCAAACCTGGCAAGCGTTCTAATTTAGCATCTGGTCGACCTTCACCGGCAACATCCCAGCGTGCTTGATCGGGTTGTACCACTGACGGATCAAGCAATAAAACTCTTCCATCGGGCACTTCCCAATCTCGTGGGTTTCTCCACAGCCTCGACATACGAACAGGCAACGATCTGATGGATGGCCCTTATTCCCACAGCGATCGCAGGTCAGCCTCTTCCAGCAACCCAAGTCTCCAGGCTTCCTGGATCCACAATGGGCGCATCTTGCACTTGGAATTGCTGACGCCATGCGTGGTCCATGGTCCTAGGTCGAGGGACGGGGCTGGTCGACCTCTCTGATGGGTCGTTCCCTCGGGGTCCTTGGCCCTAGGTCCTTCTCCGTCTCCGTGGCCATGATATAGACTTTCCGTAGGTCACCGTCACTATCAGAATCGTCCAAACTGTAGTCTTCGGAGCTTGATCTCTCCTGGGTCGCTCGAACTGCATGAACAGAGCGGCGATTAAACTCTCTTGGCCGATCAGAGGGAATCGGTGATTTCTGGCGAAACTTGCTCGACCTAAAAAACATCTTGCCTCGTCGGGCCTTCGTCCGTTGGCGCGCACTTAGCACATCCTCCAGCTTTTCCACATCAGCCAAACGTAACACGGTCAACTGGCCTGCCAGGTCGGGTTCATCCAAGGTCTTGATGTAGTGCTCGACATGTTCCTTCTATCTTGGGCGGCCCATCCTTGATCTTGATCCTTGCTCAAAGTCCAATGACATTCAGACGGTACCGGTAGTCCAGCGGGTATTCGTCCAAACTTTTCTTTGCGTGGTAATATTGGCGGGCCACTGGTACCCCGAAACCGCAGAATTGTATCTGGAATTCCTGCAGTAGGTCCTTCCAATTTTCACGAACAGAACGACCTAGTTGACGATACCAGTTGTAGGCAACTCCTCCCCGGGAAACTTCGTCACGTGACGAGGTATAAATCGGCACTAGTCTTGGCTTATTTTTCATTGATTGAATATTAGACCTATCAGACGCCCGGCTTCTCTTGGCTGCACATGCGTTGCCGATTCGTGAGCTCGCTGCTCGTCTTCCGCGCTCTCCGCTTAAGCCTGCAGAAGTGACATGTAAGTTGCTACTATTAGCATTCATTAGCTCTTTTCAAGATTTAAATGACCACCAAGTGGTGTATCATGAGCCTCATAAAGTATCTGATACTTGAGGTCCTCACCATGAGGCGCCACAACACGAGGCTGGTCATCCGACCCTGTACTATAGTACAACAGACCATCGGTCAGTGCAGAACGATATAATCTTGCACGATTACGTGGTGACAACTTCACCTTAAAGTTTTCAAAATCTGCGCTGCGCAGCTCCCGCATAATGGCAACACATGCCTCATCGCGTGCATACGCCACACGGATACGATCCGTTACTGACGAACTCACAACAGTGAGATGAGAAAGCTCATAGTCAGGTCTACGCGATAACGCGTCAGCCAAAACATTCTGTTTTCCCGGCTTATACTTCACCTCGAAGTTATACTCCGCAAAAAAGGAGAGCCAACGAGCCATCCTCTGCAAAAGATGAGGCGACTGTGTCGCTGTGCGTAACAACGCGCATGATCTGTATAGATCACAAACGACCTTGAGCCCAACGTATGTACCCTGAACTTAACAAAAGCATACTTCATCGCAAGTAGCTCCTTGTCATAAACTGGATAGTTCTTCTCTGCAGCTTTCAGCTGGCGAGACTCAAACGCGATAACGCGTTATCGACCCTCAAAGTCGACTTGCAAAAGTGCACTGCCAATAGCAAAGTCCGAAGCGTCACATACGCTAAACGGGCGATCAGGATTAGGTAGAGCCAGGATTGGCACCTGAAGGAGACTCTCCTTAATGGCTTCAAAAGCCTCGTGGTGCTCGATGTTCCAACACCATTCCACATCCTGTTCAAGGAGATTGGACAACGGCCTAGCCACTTCCGCATAGTTGTGGCTATACTTGTGCAAGTAATTTGCCAAACACAACCACTTGCGGAGGTCCTTTTGGTTCCTCGGAACCGGCCAATCCACTATGGCTTTGACCTTAACAGGTCTGCCCGGATTCCTCGCTTCCCAATGAAGCATCTCAAAAAGGGAATCTCTTCCGCACCGAAGATGCATTTGTCAATATTGTCATATAACTTATGCATCCTCATGCAGCCAAACACAGCTCGTAGGTGTTCGATGTGATTCTCCACATCAGTCTTGCCATTTTCGGATCGATTATGGATGAATATATCGTCAAAGTATGTCTGTGCATACGCCCTATGGGGTCGAAACAACTGCGTCACTAGACGATTAAACGTTGCAGGTGCGTTAGATAGCCCTTGGGGCATCACTAACCACTACCAGAGCATACCTCTCGGATTACTGACCACTGTCAGCGGGATATCACTAGCTCGCATGAGCAGTTGGTAATATCCATCGACTAAGTCGAGGGCACTGTACATCGTACATCCCACCATATTGTTCTGAAGAACATCCTTGCAAGGAATCGGTGTTCGAGCCGGGATAGTGGCTGCATTCAGCTTATTGTAAGCATGCACTATTCGCCACTTCCCATTGGCTTTTTCACACAAAACGTGGGCGTAGAGTGAGGAGACTTACTCTCACGCACCATGCCAGCCGCGTGCTTTGCACGAAAGAACTCGTCAATGACGTCACATGGTTCTTGTGGCAGCGGCCACTGTCGCGTCACACAGTATTTGGTTCCTGGAACCAAGTCAATCTCATGACGTACACCTCTATCCAGAAGTAACCTCGTCGGAGGTTCTCTGGAGACAACATCTCCATATTCCTTCAACAAGGGAAAATAAGGATCCGAAGTGTCTTTCAGGATCTGCGATCCACTGCGCGCATTCAGCACCTTCTTGGTATCTTCAAGCACTGCCTTATCTAAAAGCGATGAGGAGTTCAACTCCTTCTTAGGTTGTATAACGACCACTTCGGCGATGTCGCCTGCCTGTAAGGCAATGCCAAACTCGGCAAAGGACAGCTCGTCCAGATCTAACAGAGCACTTACTGCGGGTATTGCCGAAAGAGCCACCGGCTCTTCAACATTCCCAGTCAAACCATTGACGAATGTATATAGCTGTTCGCTATCACCGTCACTCACGATATTATCATCGCTACTCATGATGCTTTCAGCATCCGACGCATCAGCGTCCACAGGTGTACACACCGCAAGGTCAAAGACCACTTCGTTTACTGACTGCAACCTACCCTCTTGGTTGAATGCCTCGTCATGAGGTGTTCGCACCTCGTTGTCCTCAAAGACAACATCCATTTGTGACTTCACTCGACCCTCTTGGGCCAGTACCTCGTCACTAGGTGCTTGCACCTTGTTGTTCTCAAAGACAACCGTCACTCTTGGCTTCACCCGGCCCTACAGGGTCAGTACCTTGCTCATGTCACTTGGACTCATGTCCTGACATCTTGGCTTGCAGCCACCAACACCACTCACGGTGTTTAATTATGTAACATCATTCTCATGACACATGTCATATGCGCCATCTAGTGGCTTCTCAACCACACTATCGACAGTCATTGGGCCTCGCCCAGGACTATTGTCCTCGACACTTACAGTGTCTACAAAGTCGGATATTTTGACATCCAACATATTGACCGACTCGGTCCAAGTTCCGCGCCAAAAGCGCTTTTGCTTCCTAGCAGAGGTGGATTCATGACTCTCCAGAGCCCCACCAGGAGCATTGCGCGTTGCGCCTAAGGTTTTCGACCTCCAATCAATCCATGGCTCATGACGTTCTAGCCATGCCATGCCTAGGATGTGGTCATACCTCGCATTCAAGTCTAAGACCAAACAGCGTTCCATGCTGTTAAAGTCCAAGAACTTTACATTTAAGTCCATCGGGACTTTGGGTACCGCAACACGCGTGCCCGTCGCTAAGCGAACTGTGACTGTGTCACTTTCACGCACTACAAGCACTTCAGCATACTGCTCACTACCTTCCACGGTGGCACGGCGCACATAATTGCCCGATGCCCCCAATCGATCAAAATAATCCATGGCTTATCAAAGACCTTGATCGTCCCTTCGCCGACTAGCAAGCCTAGCTTACATTCTCGTTCTGTTTTTGAGAGTTCGGATCTCTTTGGGGCCGGGCCTTGTTTATTCTGGGCTCAACAGAACTCAGTTCTTCCACAGTAAGGCGCCCCGCGCTTACTGGGTTCCGCCGTTTCCCCGCGGCAAACCAGAAGGTTTACCCATGCGGCGTCGGCCCTTCAAGGCCAAATATGCCTTTCTTGCAGGGCATTTTGCCATCAAATGGCCTGTGCTCTTGCAGATATAACATCTGCGCACAATTTGCTGCTCCGCAGCTTGAAGCTCAGCTTCTTCATCCTCCACTTGACTACAGTCCATGGGTACAGACTCATCAGACGAGTAGTTATAAGTGTCAGGCCTAGCGGCGTTAAAGTTGGTCTCGGCATTCCATGCCACTCCAACATCTTCCTCGGATGAGGACGGGTTTACCCGGAAGACTTCCGTTCTGACAACGCCAACTCGGAGGCCCTTCATGAAGACCGTGACGGTCACTGCCTCAGGCATAGGGTCTATGACCATGGCAGCAATGAGTGTTCTCAACTCTTGCACATATGCCGCAAGCTCACGCTTGCCTTGGCCCAAAACCGCGACCGGTTACGATTTGCTGGGTTTGGCGGTGCATACTGCCGGGTCATCTGAACTTTCAGATTGGCCCATGTGGGAAAAGCAAACCTATCAATGTAATAATCTTTTAGCAATAATGCACCATATGTGAATGCTTACTGTTTGGCTGAGCCACCTAACTTGCCCGTGGCAAAGCCCACACGGTACGGTTTATAGATGATGTCGGCTATAAACATAGCCGACTCGACCTGTCGGAACCAAAGCATAAGGTTGTCACCTTCTTTGCCGTCGAACTTATCAACTTCCATTTGTATGGGTTTTGGTCTGCAGAACACTTCTTGCGGCATAGTCGCCATGGGCAAAGGCGCTGAAGAAGGCACATGTGCCTTTACATGCTCGACTAGAGCTTTATTATATTCATCAAGCATATGAAAACGCTTGTTAACCTCTTCTTCGCCCTGGGCGATGAGGTACTCTACGCCCTTAGGGCCAAGGATAGAGAGCAGCTTCTGCAACCCTTCCTGTTGTTCCTGTGACAGGCTAACTGCTGATTTCTCATCGATGTCCATTCTCACACGGAGAAGTAGTCGCAAAACCAGGTGCGGGATTGACTACAAGTGTTACCAGGTGTAGCCGAGCTTCTGTGGGCACGTTACTTACGCACTATGTGCAGATGCACCATTTGCAGAAGAAGTAGTCAGACTACTGTAGCAAAACTACGTATGCACTATGTGCAGAGGGAGACAAGCTCAGAGAGCTTCTACGTCTTAGGGTGCTTAACCCTCCTAGGCTAGCTCGTGAGCGTGTGCCTATCGATAATAACAACCGAGTCTCAGGGAGACTAGTATCAAAGATACAATTCTTATACGGAATAGAACGCAGCTGTAAGGCTTATAGAGCAGGTTTGAAACTGATTTATATTTATGTTTATCTTCTAACACTAAATATAGAAGCACCTACTTTATACTTAGTGCTAGCCACTATTACTGGCTCTATAGCCTTATTACTATGCAAACATGTATAGTCACTCCAATTTAATTAAGGCACGGTCACACCAAAATGGTGTGGAGCAGGTGTGTATGTACAATACACACCTTTGTGTAGCTCGCATGACTATTGACTGGTTATACCCAATTTCTTTATTGACACTGCTGGATCGGCGCGATATAAAAAAATCTTTTGCAGCAAAGTTTGTTGATCTATCGGCGGACATGCACGTACACGAAAACTCGGTCACATAAACGTGCGGAACGCAGACAGCAAATTGTGAGGTTACTGCAAGACTTTAAATTGTATAGTATTTTATTACGTTTCAGACATGTCACTCATTCGAGGGTTTACAGTTTGCATTCTAAACAAAACTATGGTTGACTACAAGGGACAGGCTCGTGCTGACACAGTCTTGGTGGCGTGCTTTGTGATCATCTGCACGCCAGCCTGGATCTACGGCTATTTCCAGCAAGACTTTACGTATCCGTTGCAGGCGTGGATGGCAGCTACAGTCCTCAGTGCACTGGTAGGTTCCGACCCCCCATAAGAAAGATGGACACGTGGCTTTCATGTTGACAACGGCAAGGTCTGATTATTTTTTCTTCTTTTTTGTAGTTGGTTCTACCTAACTGGTCATTTTATAATCGCAACCCGATCAAGTGGCTTCCAAGTGCCATGTACGTGAAGAAGAAAAGCGGTTAAATCATCACGAGGCAGTATGATAAGTGCTTCAAGTGCAATCCAAAACGCTCAAACCAATTGCATCGATGTAGCTTGTGCGTACTGCAGCTAAACACTCGCTTAAGATCCACAAACAGTTTATTCCTTGTTTCTTTTGCCTTCAGCATCTGCATCTGCATCATCCTCTTCTTCCTGTTCCTCTATATCTTTGTCCTCAACCTCGTCAGATTCGTCCTCGTCTGATTCGTCCTTGTCACAACTGTCTTCATCTTCATCCTAGTACACAAGCAATACATACAATAAGGTTGCGAGTCTACACATTGAAGACCAAGATCAAAAAACGTACATCCGTCACAAAGTACTCGAGAGGGTTCTTCCACAACTCTTCCTTTATGATTTCTGCTAAGCCCTGGTCACCTTCGGTCGAGACGATCCACTGAAAAACACGCAGTACGAACATTTGATTAGGCGTAAGCCCGATCCAGCTAGCACGATTCCATCATACCTGGAAGAAAAAGTTGTCCGTTGCCTTTCTCATATAAGCCCTCTCCGTCCAGGTGATTTTCGATGCGCTGACCTTCACATCTTTCTTTGATAAATCGAATTGCTTCCACAGCATCGTAGGAAAGAAATATGGGTTCTCATGGAAAATCTAGCAGCGGCCATATATTAGTATTTTCCAGACTATTTGAAAGAGACATAGGTTCTTACCAGCTTTATTTTAAAGCTACCGTTTTTACCAACAAAGACGACAAACGTCTGCAAATATTCCATGAGCTCCTCCCCGTCATTCATGTTGAGGTAGTTGCCCACCACCGGGTGCCTCAGAAACTGCACAAGCAAAGCAGCACATGAGTAAGCGCGTAATGGTCAAGCAACTCAATGCTCATTTAGCCGATAAACAGCACGTACTACTTGATTCCAGAAGTGGGGAATCTCAGACAGCAACTCATTGCGCTTGACATACACATCACGCGTTTTGACTATGTACTTGGTCTCAACGGCCAGGACCTCCTTATTCTCCTCAATTCTTAACTGTTCGAGCACTTCTTGTACCTTTTGCAAATTTTCAAGTATCTCCTTTTCCTTTTCCCTTTCCAGCTCCTTCTCTCTTTCCAATCCGTTTTTATCACGCTTGTTGTCACCGGTGCACAGGCGCTTGGGGGATGGAGATCTTGTCATGACTGTTGCTGTTACGAAGAAAAAATGCAAAAAATGAATTGTCCATTTATTTGTCTCGTCCCAATTTTTCTCCTAAACTGAATTCCAGGAATAGTCTATTTGGCACATTTCAGTCAATTCAAACCGTTTGTCATGTTGCACCAGTGTAAGACACTAAGAAAGCTTCCGCCTCAATGACGTCGACATGTTCATTTGGATGCAAAAAAACATCGCCCCAGGCTAGGTTAGTGAAGTGCAGAAGGCAACGCCTTCGGTGCCGAGCGCAGATTTTACCGTCTCAGCATTGCGCATCTCAGTCACAATCTCGTACAAATCTAAGAAATACAAAGCCGTTCGTCGTAATGAAAAGTACAATCTTGTGCATTTCTTGATGACAAGCTGACACGCTTCTGCCATTGTTCTCCCACAAGGAATCACTTCCATGTTTCAGACGCTTTTGTGGTGTACTATACGCCTAAAGTCTTAGACATGGTCGCATATCGGCCGAATACAGCACGTGAATGGCTATAGTTCTTGCCCTCCGTCTTAAACCAGCTTGTCTACAACTATATGAGTCCCACGTGTGCATACATCTTTATTGGCTGATAATATCTAAGCTTGTGGTAATCGACTTGGTCGAGGATGTACCCATCTTGATCAAGTACGTCGTTTAAAGATCAATTAGAAGTGCAAAGGGTCTGCTTAAATTCGACTGATTGACACTTAAATTCCCTATTTAGTCTTAGAATTTCCATGCGTCTGTTGTTTATAGTAAGCAGCCTCCTTACTCTATCATCAGCAGCTTCGACTTGTGACGAGAGAAAGCTGAAGCAAAATGCTATACAATTGCTGGAAGCACATGTGGACATGGAATTCGATGGAGTTGGGGCCGGCACGAGCGATATAGTAGGGTTTCAATATATGGAAAAACGTCAGCAATGATCTGTAGCTTCAAGTGTAATTGTAACGGGGTTACACGAAGGTGTGTATTGTACATACACCCCTACCACATCAATGTGGTGTGGCTGTACCTTGGGTACAAAAGTAGGTGATGTGACCGTACCTGAAGTACGAAGGGTCGCATCGTGGCAGAGAGCCACGTGGTCACTATGCTTATTTAAAGTATAGTGACTATGCATGTTTGCAGGCTGAAGAGCCAGTAATAGTGACTAGCACTAAGTATAGAGCAAGTGCTTCTATATTTAGTGTTAGAAGATAAACATAAATATAAATCTGCTCTGTAAGTCTGACAGCCTGAGCATTCTATTCCTTTTTTAAGGAATCTGTATCTTTAATACTAGTCTCTGTGAAACACGGTTACAACATCCGATAGGCACAAGCTTACGAGCTGGTCTAGGAGAGTTAAGCACCCTAAGACGTAGAAGCTCTCTGAGCTTGTCTTCCTCTGCATTTAGTGCACACGTAGCTTGGCTACAATAGCTCGACCACACCTTGTAACACTTGTAGTCAATCCCGCACCTAGGTTTGCGACTACTTCTCCGTGCAAGAATGGACATCGATGAGATGTCAGCGGTTGAGGATGAAAGCACTCCATGACTCGTATGACGTGGCGTAACATCGCAGCACATCTTCCAATACGCGGTTCACACATTCAGTCTGGCCGTCGGTTTCGGGATGCGCCGCAGTAGACATTAACAATCTGGTACCTAGTACCTCGAACAGCTGCGACCAAAATGCGGCTGTGAACCGGGGATCACGATCCGAAACGATTGTAGTGGGCATCCCATGGTGTCGAAGAACCATGGCCAAAAAGAGTGTCGCCGTATCTGCCGCAGTTATTGATGCGGCGACCGGAGCTAGATTCACCATCTTGCTGAACCGGTCAACGACGACGAGGATACCAGTGCGCCCCTGCAGGTCTTCTGGAAAGCCAAATACAAAGTCCATGCTAACTGATCGCCACGCCGGTGGCAATGCGTAGTGGATTCAGCGGAGCTTGAGAGGACGGAGCTGGTTTCACGCGTTGGCATGTCTCGCAGGGAACGAATGCGAACCCACTTATACATATGGGGCCAGTAAAAGTCCTGTGACAGCGCGAGGTACGTCTTCTCCCGTCCAAGGTGACTGCTCGTCGCGCTGTCATGATACTCGTGGAGTATGCGAGCACGTAAATCATCATCGAGTGAAACGACAATGCGAGGAGGATCAAATCAATCGACCTGGTACATTAGCAGGTCGCCAACAATTGTGTAACGAGAAGCCTTAGGCAAAACCACTCGTTCGATGATGGTTCCCACAACCATCTTGATTGTGGCCTTGTTGCCGTCAGCTACCAACAGTTCACCTTCATCTTGCTCATTCAGCGTCGTGAACTTGGCCTTGTTGTTGCATACATGGTGCGTTGCTCCACAGTCAATCGTCCACATTCCAGGCATGCTCTTGCCCGTCGATAGTCCTGCTTCCAGCGATACCGCAAACGCTACTTGATCGTAATCGTCGTCGTAGTTGTTGCTGCTGGTTTGCCACTGCACATTATTGACTCCGCGTCCTCGGTTGCTACCGCCGCGTCGAGCACCTTGATTCTCATCCTTCTGCTTGGTCCAGCACCGCTCTGGCCGTGTGCCCCAATTTTCCGCAGTACGTACACTGGCGAGGCTCGCGCTCGGTGCTGAAAGCCTTGGCCGCTTCTTCAACTTTCACTGATGCCGTCTTCTCACCTTGACTCTTGATGTGCTCATTCGTAATCACCCTCACAACATCTCTTGATCGGAATTCAGCGCTGTTCATCTCCAAATTCAGCACGACATTCTCGTAGCTCTTGGGGAGACTGCGCAACAAACAGATCGCCACGTCTTCGTCCTCCATCTTGGCGCCGATGCTGGTAAGCTTGGCGCTGATGTTGAGAACCTCGTTGCAATGATGCATCACATTGCCGCCTTCCTTCATCTCCATACTGAAGAGCTGTCGCTTCAGAAAAATGCGCCCAGCCTTCTGCGATCCACCGTAAAGCGACTTCAAACGCGCTCATGCGACCCATGCTTCCTCACAATCATCAACCACATGATGATAGTCGGCGTCCATGTGGAGCAACATCAGTCCAAACGCGATGTTGCTTGACCTGACGCAATCTTTTATGGGACGAGGGCCCGCGAAGGTCGGCGTCGTCTTACGGCTTACGACGAGCCAGACCGACTTGGTCAGGAACACGCCACGCATGTAACGACTTCAAGTCGCGTAGTTGTCCCCATCAAACTTATCGATGGAGACCTTGGAAGACACGTCTTGGGCAGTGGACATCGTACTTGGGCTCATAACCTGATGGAAGGTATGAGACTTGGTCTTGCGAGGGCTTGGTTGGAGGCGGAGGAAGTCTGCACTTGAAGGGTGAAGACGACTTGAGCAGAAGATGGTAAATTGGAAAGTGATTGATTTTATAAGAGCTTATTCTATCTACCAACTGATTTATATGTAGTCCACATATAAATCATGTAGATCTTTCTATCAAGCTACTCGTCTAATCAACTATAACGTAATTACCTGTAAGAACTCTGCCGTAAATACTAAGCCTTAAAGTTTGGATTGTACCGGTAACCCCCAATACGCCCCCTCAATGCGAACTCGCATGAATGCCGAGTGCAGCCGTCAAGTCCTTGTGACGAGGTCCCGAAAGTGCCTTCGTCAATACGTCCGCTAGCATGATGGAAGTCTCACAATGCTCAAGCTCCACTTCACCACGCTTCATCACGGATGTGATGGTACTTAATGTCGATGTGATTTGCACGACCATGGTTGACGAGATTCTTCGTCATCTTGATGCAGGACTGGTTGTCTTCGAGAATCTTCAGTCAAGGTGCCGACTTGTTTGACGCTGCTAGAATTTCGATCAGCAGCCGGTGAACCCACTTGCCTTCTTGGATCGCTAAGTTGAGTGCAAATGTGCTCAGCTTCGCTCGTTGAAAGTGACACACTTGACTGCTTCTTGCTGCCCCAACTGATCGGCGCGCTTGTTGTTACGGGGTCGTATCGTTACACGCCAAATTAAGTACGAAGGCAATTACAACGGTTTTATTAATATGCATAATTAGTTAAGAGAATTTTGAGAATATTATATAAAGTAGGATAAGGAAAAGATACGAATAGCGTATCTTTTAGTGCCTTTATTTGATTGGTTGAAAGTGGGGTTTAGCCCCATTTCACCCAATTATTATTTAGCACGTATTTGGGTGGTTCACAGAAGGTTTAAAATTTTGTATCTAACCTTAATAATAATAAACAGAGTTTAATTTGACCCTAAGCACGCAAGTAATTTGCGTGCTTCATACGCTTCCTCGTAAGACCTTTAGTGCAGGCTCCGTAACGGAGCTCTTGGGGCTCTCACAGTCCCAGCCTGACGCGACACCAGCGGTCAACGTCTCAGCGCCGTCGAAAGCGACGCACGCGTTCTAATTCCCCACAGCAAGCGCGACCCGCTACGCCTGATTCAACATTCGAAACGATTAGCGTGGTAAACTTAACTGGTACAGGTCCCAGCAGCCATTCGCTCCAAGTCGAAAGTCCACCTTGCGACGCGTCTGGCATCACGCAGCTCCCGAAAGTGTCTTGGGATGAGATGCTGCGTGATCTTAAGAGGGGGAGATCCAACAACTATGTGTTGTTGTCGACGAGACGACGCTCGCCAACCCCGAGATTCCTGAAGGGATGGAGCCAAAGTCAGCACGCGAAGAGCGCTTCGCGGCGCAGTCATGGGATGAGCTCGCGTCCTCGAATGATTCGGTTGTCAAACTGGCACAAGAGTTTGCTGATGTTTTATCGGATAAGGTTCCAGCAGTCCTGCCTGATGACCGTGGTGTACGGCACGAGATCGATCTCGTGCCAGGTTCTAAATGTTGTGTAACGCGGCAGTGGCCGCTTCCCCGTGATTAAGTTGATGCGATTGATACCTTCTTCGAAGGCCGAAGACAGGCGGATCACGTCCGTGAAAGTGTCTCTCCACACTCGAGTCCCACCTTCTGTGTTAAGAAAGCGACCGGAGGGTGGCGCATTGTTCACACCTTTAACAAGCTATAATATGCTACGATCCCTGCACAGACCCCGATTCCACGGAAGGACATGGTTTTGGACACCATGTTGGGTAGCACGATCTTATATACTCTGAATCTGACGGACGGATTCTATCAAATCCTCAGGCGTCCAAAGGACATTCCCTAACAGCAGCTACAACCGGAATGCTCTAAGAATGGCTCGTGATGCCGCAGGGGCTTAAGAACGCCCCTGTCACCTTCAATTGCAGTGGTCTCGCACGTTCTGCGGCCATTTCGAGACTTCGCGCCTGGTTAATTCGACGATATTTTCGTACACAGCCGCGCCGCCAAAGGCGCAACGGACCTTGACATTCATTTGGGTCACCTCCGTAAGGTGTTCGAAGCCATGCGTACAAATAAGCTGTACACAAACCTGAAGAAGTGTATCTTCTGCGCTCCAGAGATCCCTGTGCTAGGTTCGTACGTCAGCGCGAACACCTTTCTAGGTTCGTACGTCAGCGTGAAAGGTGTTCGCGCTGACCACGAGAAGGTCGCGTCGATCTGCGCCTGGCCGGAGCCAACGAACCCGAAGCAATTGCGTCAATGGCTTGGTCTTGCCAATTATCAGCATCATTACGCAAAAGACTTCGCTGCAGTTATTCACCCGCTTTCCCAGTTGTTGAAGAAGGACGACACGTGGGCGTGGAGTCAGGAGCATCAAAGCGCTTTTGAAGCTATTAAAGCGAAAGTTTCATCAGCTCCAGTTCTTGCCTTGGAAGATCATTCCAAGCCTTACATGTCGTTTCTAATGCAAGTGAATTTGCGATTGGTTGTGCTCTGATGCAACATGATGATGAAGGCCACGAACGTGTCATGAGTTATCAGTCTCGGCAGTTAAAACCTGCCGAGCGTAATTTTCTTGTTCATGACAAAGAGTTGCTAGCGATGCGTTATGCTCTAGTGAAGTTTTGCGTATATCTGCTTGGTGAAGAAACGTTCGCACTCTACACGGATCACGCATCGTTGCAGGCAGCTACAGAAAGTTCACACCTCAGTCAGCTCATGGCGTACTGGCTATCGTTCTTCTCCGAATACAACTTTGTCGTCTACTACAAGCCTGGTTCGACAAACATTATTGCCGACGCGTTGTCGTAGCCCCCGATTACGATTCTCGCGGTGACGGTCCAGCTCGATCTTCTATCGAGGACGAAGACGAGGAATGTGCAGCCTGTGTGGCTCTTGGAGTAAACACGACCGCTGTGTGCGCGGTCAATCCGCTACGTACTGACATCGCAACGGCGTACCATAGTGATAAGTTCCTTTTGCCACTCTTCAAGTACTGTCAAGACCCATCGGATGAGGTGCTGTGCAAACTGACAGTGCCGACACGCCCA